>LDEV01000904.1:0-44096 GCA_001014755.1 Blastomyces silverae | reverse complement strand
GTCTCTCAAATGGCGCCATGCCGGCCAGGCCTGCATCACCGCCAACCGCATCTACGTCCAGAGCGGCGTGTACGAGAAATTCGCACAGTTGCTCAAGGAGCGCACCAGCGCCCTCGTTGTGGGCCATGGCGCCAAGGCAGACACCACCATGGGCCCCGTTACCACGCCACGCAGTCTCGATAAAGCTGAGGGTCAGGTTGAGGACGCTGTGAAGCTGGGTGGGAAGGTTATTTTGGGCGGTGGGCGGAAAAAGGACTGTGGTGGCGGCTATTTCTTTGAGCCGACCATCATCATGGATATGAAGGCAGATATGTTGATATCGCGGGAGGAGACGTTTGCGCCAATTGCGGCGCTGTATAAGTTTGAGACGGAGGAGGAGGCGGTGAAGTGGGCGAATGACAC
Source organism: Blastomyces silverae (assembly GCA_001014755.1). Classification (NCBI taxonomy): domain Eukaryota; kingdom Fungi; phylum Ascomycota; class Eurotiomycetes; order Onygenales; family Ajellomycetaceae; genus Blastomyces; species Blastomyces silverae. The sequence continues at coordinate 43,694 of LDEV01000904.1, read as the reverse complement.
GAGCATGGGGTTGGCGAGTTATGCGTTTACGAAGGATGTGGATCGTACGTGGAGGATGCTCGAGAATTTGGAGGCGGGCATGATTGGGTTGAATACTGGTATGTTTCTGCGTGTTTCTTTTTGCTTCTTGGCTAGTTAATCTTTTTCTTTTTAAATCTTTCCTGCTCTTACTAATATTCGGGGGAAAAAATAGGTAACGCATCCGCTGCAGAATCTCCATTCGGCGGTATTAAAGAATCCGGATATGGCAAGGAAAGCGGCAAAGACGTCGCTGTTGCGGAGTATTTGATCACCAAGACCGGCACTTTTACACTGGAGGGGCAGTATTAGTGGGAGACGTATAATATTCACTTTACGAGGGATGGGGTTTCCTGAGCTGTCCGTCCGAATGAGAAAAATGTAATAGATTGACAGATACCTTTTTCTTAGCTGATGATAATATGATATGCGATGATTTCAATGCAATTAGATCGAGCCACGGGCCTGGTGCTTTGGTATCTAACTTATATCTGCCGATCCATTACATTTCCATTCAGCACTCCACACCTCATCCAGGGCCTAACTACAGAGTATCAGTCAGGTAATGGGTTGTCTCATAGCGCTACAAGCTTCTTTGCGTGTTTGTCCTTCTGAAAGATCCGGACGGTGAAGAGCCTTCTATACTGTATGATAGCGTGGTCATTTTCATATCTGCATTATAACTATCAATCAATGTAGTCAGACAGAATAGTCGTGTTTTAAGATTTTCAAACTCTGGTTCTCATCCACGACTTCGAATAATAAATAAGGTTGGGCCCTGTGGCGGTCCACGGGAGGGCTTCGACCGGGGAGAACCTTAATTAGTCCGGCCAATTGGGCAATACATTCAGACGGAGAGAGAAAAAGGGAGAGAGAGGAGGGGAGCTTATCGAGTTCGAGAATAAAAAAGGGGGTTTTCCTCAGTGGAGAGCTGAGGCTTAACTGGGGCTGCTTGCCGAGGGGACGTTTTCGAGAAGTACAATGTAGTTAGTTATATCTGTAGAGTATCGTCGCCCGGTTGTTTGTATTCCAACTTTTGATACATGATGAATTTGATTATTCCTTGCTTTAGAATGTAAGTTATTTGTATTTCGAATCAAGGCAAGGACGGCGGAGCAGGGGAAAATCGCTATCCTATCAAATGTACAGTAACTATATAAGAAGGACCTGTCCTATGGCCATTTCCTTCTAGACGAGATTCTCGGGATTCTTACATTAGTTAGTTGGATATCCCAGCCAAGTTCCTGCAATCAGCATGCCAGCTTCATCAGTAAGTTATGTTTAAAATGCTTCAGCGTGACAAGATTACTGATTCTTACACAGCGGTTCGCACTCCGAGTTGTCATCCAACTTCGATATACCTCCGCCAATAGCGGGGGGGGGGTTGATTGGCTATGGGCGCTACTTCCGTGCCCAATGCACGGCATCCACTACCCGGCGGCATCCTTCGTCTAGCGGGTGGAGGCGCAAGAATTTGTGGCTTTTCTGGCGGATCCTAGCAGTATTCTAGTCTGTACTCCGTGCTGAGGACGGAGGAGTGAGATAAAAGTAACGGGTGAATCGTGAATCAGGGAGGGGAAATGTCCGACACACTAGCGAGTCAGCTCACTAGAATACTCCCTCTAGAGAAAGACAGGCATCGGGGGTATTTTTTTGCACGGTGTCTTTGATTTTTCCATCATGGAGGAATACTTCAGAACCTTCAGAGTCTCTGCCGCCCAGATAGTTAAGCCTTTATCCGCGGTAAAGGCGGTTGGGAAGAGGGGATTTGAGGTTGCTGGATTTGTATATATATATATCTTCATCTCCGTGTATGGCAGTTTCATATGGGTGTAGTGTCATACAAAGTATTTCATACACTTGAATAGACTTCTGAGAAAGTTTAATTTCTCAGAGATAAGAAAGTGTGCGAAACTATCTCAATCCTTCAATACAGCAGTAAGTTCGTTTGCTGTAACTGCTGATATGCATCTCTATATACAGATTATATTTGACCCCAATGTTAAAATGCCGCTCCAGGCTGTTTGAAGCTGCTCGCTGCTACTCTGTGCAGTAATTACGAGTTATGTGTGTTAGTTAGGGCCCGGCGATCCTTGCTAGGTCGCTGCTTCCTCCTGTCTCGTCTAGCAGGCCGGATGAAGTAATCTCAACGACGCGTGTATTTCGGCCATTGCGGGCGAGATGGTTAGTTATAAATGCGAACGTCTTCTTCATGCTCCTACGTTTTTGATACTTCCTAGATACTTCATCAATAATACATTACAAGCCAGCGCAGATAGTGTTCCCTTATTTTTACTTTCCCTGCTAATAATCGCACGTTCGTTTAATCCTATTCATCGCTACTACCTAACTACATACAAATGGCCGACGAAACAGCTCTCCGCCGCCTCATCTACGACCATCCTATTATAGACAACCATGCTCACAATATCCTGAAAGCAGACAGCGCCTCCGATTATGCCAAGTATCCCTTTGAAGCCATTACCTCGGAAGCTCAAGGCGAATCCCTTGAAAACCACGCAGCCAATTCGCTCGCGCTAATCAGAGCCGTCAACCAGCTAGCAGAGCTATTTGGATGCGCCCCCGAATTAAGCGCCATCAAGTCCTCAAGAGAAAAGGAGATTGAGAACGATTATGACGGTCTGGTCAGAAAGTGCCTCGCGGGGACGCATATGTTATTGATAGATGATGGTTTGCCTCCAGGAGATATGGAGGAGTACTCATGGCACGACCAATTCACCAATGCAGCTTCGAAAAGGATTGTCCGCATTGAAGCCGTCGCGGCCCTTATAATTGGAGAATTACTTGAGGCCCGGAATATCTCCCGACCATCCCTGCTCTTGGCAGAGCCAGAGCGATTGCCGGATTTCTGGAATGCCTTCCAAGCTAGCTTTTCAACGCTTATAAACGACGCGTTGGATGACCCTGCTGTTGTTGGTTTTAAATCTGTTGTCTGCTACAGAACCGGACTTGCGATTGACAAAGCTTCCCCAGAAGAGCTGTTTACCACCTTCGAAACTTACTTTCGATCTTTCGTGGAGTCTGGGGAAACCAGAATCCAGAATAAGCCGCTGAATGATTACCTTGTCATTTCAGCTCTTGATCAAATCTCCCAGCGGCCAAGGGGCTCGAGAAAACCAATCCAGTTCCACACCGGCTTAGGAGATTCCGATATAAACTTGTTACGCTCAAACCCTGCCCACCTACAGAATCTGATTGAAGAGCATCCCGATGTTGATTTTGTGCTGCTACATTCATCGTACCCATACACTCGAGAAGCAGGCTACTTGGCGAGCATATATGCGAACACATATCTAGATATTGGCGAGGTCTTCCCCATGACTAGCCGGGATGCTCAGCTCTCGATCCTCCGACAGAGCCTTGAGCTGGTCCCCAGTACCAAACTCCTTTGGAGTACGGATGGCCATTATCATCCCGAAACATTCTGGCTTGCGAATAAGCAATTCCGGCAAGCCTTAGATACAGTAAGCATTGGCCCATCCCGGGGATCAATTTCGTCTACAGCCCTGCATAATGTTCGCTAAATAACTTTTTCCGCCAGGTTTTTACAGAATATGTTCATCATGGGGATTACACATATGACCAAGCCATGGATTCTGTCCGAGATATCTTATTTTTCAATTCAAATCGGCTCTACAGGCTCGACCAATCCCCGGATAGCCCCAATTTTGATGCCATGTCTCTTCAAGCTCGCGGCATAGGTCCGGCCTTATTTCAAACAGCTTCAACACACACACCAGAGGACATACTTAAAAAGTTCCTTAGTAAGAAGTCTGTGGACTTTATATGGATGCAATGGGTTGATTATACCGCAACCGTGCGCGTTCGAATGTTTCCAGTCCGGGAATTCAGTAAAATTGTCCGTTCAAAGCGGAGAGTAGGAATCGGTCTTGCTGTGATGAACATGTTGCAGACTGACAAACTCGTAGCCCCTGAGCCACTGGCCGCTGGTTCGTTCATTCTAACCCCTGACGTTTCTACTCTCTGCCGGAACGTCGGACTATCTTCAAGCAGTGCGACGGTGATGACTTTCTGGAAAACTGAGGCAGGCGGCGACCTTGAGGGTTGCCCTCGAACCACTCTTCAAAGCATTGTCAACAAATGTCAAAGTGAATATGGCATTAAAACACTTGTGGGTTTTGAGATAGAAGTGGTCTTCATGAAGATTTCACCACCAAAGGAAGGCGGTTCCACCACTTACTCCCGTTGGTTCACCAATCACTCGTGGTCCAACCTCACTGCGGAAAATGTTCAAGCCCTGCAAATGATTGAAAATATTGTCAATAAACTGGCAGATATAGACATCCGCGTTGAGCAATTCCATCCTGAATCCTCCCCCGGTCAATTTGAGTTTATTTTACCTCCCTCCACCCCGCTTACTGCCTGTGATACTCTCATCAAGGCTAGACAAACGATCACTAACATTGCTGCGCAATATGGCGTGCGAGCCACGCTCCACCCTCGCCCCTTCACCAATGCGGCAGGCTCCGCAGCTCACGCCCATATCTCTATTACTCCACCAACCCTAAGAGACAATTTTCTAGCAGGAATTCTCCATAATTTACCCTCAGTGTTACCTTTTACACTTCCACAAGAGGCCAGTTACGAACGGGTTGTTGAAGGGATCTGGGCGGGTGGGGTATGGGTAGCTTGGGGGTATCAGAATCGCGAAACACCCATTCGCGAAGTCGCTCCTGGCCACTGGGAGTTTAAGTCCATGGACGGGTTGGCGAATCCTTACTTGGCAGTTGCTGCGATCATTGGTGCGGGATATCTGGGCATAAAGGGCAGGATGCCGTTGACAATCAAGGGGTGCGATGGTATGAGTTTTTCCCCAGTTCCTTCCAATCATAAAATATGCAGCCTTGGGCCTGGTTCTCATCCATCCTATCCTTTCTATCCACTCTTCCAAGTATTGGGCTAATATGTTCTCTCTCGACTCGTGTAGAAGAAGTTGCTGCCCTCGTTATCGACAATGGGTATGTCTTTCGTCTCCTCCCCACCTCATCCCCGAATCAAACTGTTTCCCCCCCCCCCCCTTTTTTTTCTTTTTCCACGATTGAAATGTCATCTCTCGCTCCGTTGTTTCCTCGTCCCTTTCGTCATCACACATTCATTAAAGAAGAATCAAAACTGACTCATTCCATTCTCGAACTCATATAGTGGACACCGCAACCCTCTCACCCTCGGAACGTGCCGCCCTATCAATCACAACCCGCATGCCCTCATCGCTAGAAGAGAGCCTCATCGCCCTCGAAGCGAACGCCGACCTGCAAGCCCTCCTAGGCCTGGACTTTGTCAGGCGGTACATAGGCGTTCGACGCGGAGAGCATGAAATGCTAAGCGCGATGGGCGAAGAGGATAGGCGCAATTGGTTGATTGCGAGGTATTGATGATATCGCGGGGGGGTTTTTGGTTTTGGGTTTTGGTTTTAATATCCTAATTATTCGGGGGTGGATTGGCCTGTTTATTCCCCCAAGTTCACCCTCTGCTCTTCGTTTCTGCTCGCAGGATGGCTGGACGTTTTTATGACATTACGGCTCTTTTTTTTATTTTTCCTTCCGTTTCCAGCATGGGGTCCATGAATTAGCAGAGATTTCCCCCCCCTGGTGCCAGTTCTCAGGTTAAGTTAAGACGGTATTGTTATCAGTAAAGTAACTAGAGAGCTTTTTTTAAATGAGATGCTATCCTTAGTTAGGTTTTTTTTTACCTCCCTTTTTTTTTTTTGCAATTTTTCATTTTACATACATTTATTTACCCCTTTTTAGTAACCACTGTATGTACAACCGGCTGCTCAAACCGGGGGTTGGTTGAAATTGGCGCATCGAGTTATTCGAGATCATGGTTGCTCATCAGGAAGGGGGAAAAAACAAGGTAAATACGAAATAGATAGATAGAAACTTCAGCCGCTTAACTTTTCACTGAGTTGAATGTAACTCACATATTAACAAATTAAAAAAAGTGAAAAACTCACAGGAGGCTTGAAAAAGAGTGGGAGGCATGTGTGTGTATGTTAAAATGTTCCATTTAAAAGCCAGAAACATGAAGAATGAGTGGTAGTTAAGCAAGATGTTGGATGGTACATACAACACTTCCTCTGCCTCTTCATCTATTTTTTATGCTTCTTCTTGTTTCTCTCTTCTTTTGCAATTATGCGATATAATGATGTACAGTACAACCACACAAACAAAAAATAAATGAACAAAAAAACAAATGAACAAACAGCCACCATTCGTCAATAAAAGGCTATGCATGCATCATGTATCAATGATAAAAAGATAACAGAGTAAGGAACATAGAAACGCTCCGCCCATATCATGATCTAATTGCAATAGCGGGCCAGAATATGATGCAGAATATGCAAAGTATCATGAAGTGTAAAATGAGGAAAATGGGAAACCAAACAGCTAAAAAAGACAGCGCTGTCTACCTATCTACGTTGTAGATAGGAATTTTTAAAACATGCCAAGAATCATAAATGTCTTTGACCATAAACAGAAGAGAGAAACAAAATCCGTGGCATGCATGCGGCTAATGACACCACTTGCTTACCACTTCCTCTACGACCTCCGCCGAAAAAATCAATGATCAGGATTCAATCCTGATCTATATATGTCTGTAACTTCAAAACAGAGAGTCCCCCTAAAATTTCTCCATCAACCGCCTGCGGACAGTCCACATCCGAGCCCTCTTTCCGTATATATACATTGGAATCGTGGTGAGCATGCAGGCAATATGAATTCCGCCCAAGGCGACAAAGACATCCCGTGCCCCGTCTGCTTTAAGCCATTGGACGAAAAACAAGGAAAATATGAAGCCATGCAATACATCTATTATGGAAGATTAATGGTTAGTCATTGGGCCATGTTGGTCATCGTGAGTGTAAAAGGGGAAAAATTCGCGAGCAAGAAATTAAGAGAACTTACTTTTGCTGAAGTTGAGCGTAACCAGAGCCTCGCCTGCATACTGGCGGTAGCTATCGACGCAAAATGTGATAGCTGTGGTACTTCCCACAGAGCATCCGAAGGAGAGAATACCGAAGAAGACAGTGGGAACGATCCATCGTTCTTTTTCCTGAGCACTCCAACCAAAGCCCATCAGGCCCATGGCCGTCGTCAAGGCAACTGGCACAGCCATAACAAGGCGAAATTCAGGTTCATAAATTCCGCCATTTCGACGTGTCATGAACTGCACTACGATGTCCGAAACCTTGCCTGCCACCACCGTTCCGAGGATCCCGCCGACGAATGGGGATATATATACAAGACCAGTACCGAGAGCGGAAAAGTTATAGCTGTCCTTATCTCGATAGATTTCTGCCACAGCTTCTGATAGGACGATCAGCCATCCGACGGATAGAGCGTAGACCATAGCCGACCACAGGACGGCAGGGTAGGCGAATAGAATAAATGGGCGGATCATGACGTGCAGCCACTTATCTTGGGAGAACCGGCCGTGAAAGAGCCGAAGAGAGTGGACGTATCCCACAGGAGGCTTGGACTGGAGATTGCTAGTGTAAGGATGGACTGGAGGAAGGGACGAAGCGGATGGGGCGACAGATACATCCCGAGGAGATACTGCACGAGCAGCTTCAATATCAGGTGTTTGGCTCTGTGGCTCCGGATTATTCTGTGTGCTAGTTTGGTCGTCAAGAGCAGCTGGTGGAACAACTTGTGAATGAGGACGCTCTCCTTTATTTCCATCTTCTTCCGGGGTTTGTTCGCCGGCATTCGGACTGCATTTCTCGTTATGATCATCTCCTCCGGTTTCTTCATGGGCGACTTCGGCAAAGCCGACACGGGCATCTCTTCGCTTTGATAATGCTTCAGGAGACAGCATTGCATCTTGGTCCTTTTCCACAGTAGGGGTGACAGGGGTAGAAAGTCGGCCTCGACTAACAATATCAGAAAAGCTCCGGCGATAGCTAGGCCGTTTTTGGCGAGGACGCGGAGTCCGGTCCCAGAAGCTCTCTGGGACAAAGAAAAACACTAAAACAAGCCCCAATCCAACCGTAATGGCCACAATCCTGTTAAAGTCAGCTAACTATTCTTTAACTATGTAGACGGAGGAGTAGAGGCCTACCAGAATACCCAACGCCAACCCAAACCCTGTGTGATCGCAGCGCTAACTAACGGGACCAAATTTTTGCCGCCCAGTAACAGGAGAGTGTAAATTCCAACGCGATACGCACGCTCATGCAAAAAGAAAATCTCTGCGATAGTAGCGGAAGGAAGGCATTCAACCGGACTGACGGCAACACCCTGGAAGATACGTGCAAGAAGCAAGCTCGTATAATTGGGCGACACAGCACACCAAACCGCCGAAACGATGAACAGAGCAGAGCCCAGAAGATAGATTGGGCGTTTGCCGTAAAGAATTGCTGTCGGGGACATCACCACTGAGCCAAGGCCAAGTCCCAGCATATACAGGCCAGTGGTAAGCGCAACTTGGTGTGATGTGATACCAAAACTTTCCGACACATCGTTGTATCCAGCTGCCAGAATCGGCGTCATTCCCCCTCCAATCATGGAGTAGAAGCCCAGGGATAGCAGCGAAAGGTCCCGGCGCCAGGCAGGCCAATTAAGCGGGTCATTCAGTGAATCGTCTGGCTGAGGTTCCAGGACGATGGCACCGTCAGAAGTTCGTTTCTTCTGGGGAACAGGAGTACGCGAGGACGATCGAGAAGGCGGATAGGGAGACGGAAAAGACGAGGCAGATGTTCGCGCAGGTTGTTGGCGAAGCCCAAGCGGTTCATTTCGGTTGGAGGAAAGTAGAAGTACCGTTCCTGTAGTAAATGGGGGATTTAGTATATATGTAGATGAAGAGGTGTTCAGAGGGCAAGGTCTCCATACGACGACGATCTCAAGACTTACCAGGTACTTCATCAGTCTCCTTATCGTTTAAGATACCCAAAGACCGCTTCTCCCGCCTCTGTTGGAAGTCATTTAATGCATCTGATTTATCCTCACCGCCGGTGTGTATCCCCAATATTTTCTTCCATCTCACCCTGTTCGGCGCCGGCGGGGAGCCGGAGCCGGAGCCGGAGCCATTGCTATTGTTATTCCCCGGACTTTCGTTAACATTGCCATCGTCACTAGACGGTGCTAAGGAAGGACCAGGAGGAGTTGTTGGATGTGCAGACATGAAGGGTGGTTCGGGTGCGGATCGTTGATACTGGTCTATTGATAGAGGACGGCAGCCAGGGAGGAGAGGCTGGAGGGAAATACGAAATTCACCCTTCAATGAATCCCAGATAAGAAGGGAAAGGAGGATATTATTCACACAAGAATCTATAATAGAAAAAAGAGATAACTATTGGCGGAAGAAGGGAGAAAGACCAGTAAACCAGACTGGACTGGGGAAAGCTTTGATGGCAGCAAAACCTGACCACAGCTACCACCAACAACAGGAGAACGAGGAAGACACAGGAATATCACAAAGATGTAGACGTGAAGAAGAAGAGGAAGAGGAGGAGGAGCGGGGAGCGAGCGGGCAGATATAAGACCATGGCGCAGGAAGATTTCGCCCCAGCGCACGCAAAAAGGCAAAGTTGAGGTTTGGATTGGTTTATTTATTATCTGCAGCTGCGAGGGAGGAGGAGCTTGGGGGGAGCTCCATGCGCTAGGGACTTGGCGTGTACCTCCCCCGTGCTGCAGTGGTTCACGCTGTTTCAGGTATCCACCCAGTACCCCAGCCATCGCCAACAGCCAACAGCCCTCCTCCTTGCCAGCTTCCCCCCATCGTGATATACAGATTATATTAAAATAGTCAATCGATGTGCCAGAGAAACAACAACGGAGTAAACGCTTCAATTCACATTTCGCCATTGTCCCCATTGCTCCCATGTGTATATAAAATATACCTTCACGCAAACTTCACAGTACTCTTCCTATCATACTGCCCGCCGATCCAGTGCTGCACCCAAGCTCCTAGTGTTCGCCCATGCTTGTCCGCGTGAAAATGTAACCCGGGAGAATGGCGTCATGGCTGCTCTTGGGCCCTGCAGATGAGGCGTCTAATGGCCGGCGGAGGTTGCACTGATGCCTTGGCAGAACATTGGCCTTTCGTCGCGCCGCTGCAGCCGTGGCGGATGGGATGGGATGGGGAGAGATGTGTCGTTATGCACAGCGTAGGAGGGCGGGGGGTTTCTTCACCGCCATCCATTGTTGCTATTGCTGAAGAGACCTGACTCGACATTTTCCATCTGCAGCCTGGTGGAGAGCGAGAGAGATATTGCCACAGCGTGATCCGATGACTGTGGGCAAGCAGCGACTATCACCGTGCAAAGAACGCCAGTAACGAGCCAGTCGCCGGTCATCTGATAGAGACACCAAGAGCTGATGCGGTCATCGTGCATTTCCTCGAGCTGACGCTGGTCGAATTGCTTGGTTTTCGTTCGCTTGCGTCGGGATGATCAAACAAAACCCATATATTGGGCGTCGTCGTCGTCTGCACAAGTCATGCATCCTTTTTCGAAAAACACCTTTCTTGAATGGTTTCCTCGGGATCCTTTGGTAAACTTGATTCTCCGTGTCTGCCGTGTTAGGCTGTTCGCTCCATGCCCGGGTGCAGGATTCTCGTCGGTATCCTTGGATATATCAACTTCACAAAAGGACGCACAAAGACCGTGCTGGTCCATTGTTAAATACTACACCTCCACATTAACATCCTACATGCTGATACAGTCTGTCTATGAATTAGCAACATTTCTCGGCCATCGTGTTTACTTTACTTCTCATGGGCCACCTGTGCTGGGCCTGTTCCACACAATACATATTCTTCATCCTCGGCTTCACTCACCTGATAAAGATACACCCAAGCCATATATGCTTCAAGAATGTGGAATCACGAGCGTGTTGTCCCCAATGATATCCAAGAGACAAACAACGCCTGGGCTTAGCGATGCCCCTCATCCAATATACGAAAAGTGCAGTACATGTACAAGCTTTCCAAACTGCTGAGAGAGAGAGAGTATAGTGCCCTCTCATCGCAGTCAACCGCGAGCAACCTCGACATCAGACACCAAGATGACTCTCAGGGGAACATGACCATGGCTTCAGTATGCATGATCACTTGCTGGTCATGTACTGCTTGCTGTCTGGTACAAGTATACCTTTTTATGTATCACTTTGTATCCTCCTCCTCCTTCTGCTGCTGTCATTCCATATGCCCTATATTACAACTCTATTATATGCTCATGCTCACAGCTATGAGGCACAAGCCGCTGCCCATCAAGTGAACTATACGTCTAGGTCAAAGTATTTACAGTCCTTCACTGCATTTATATCTAGGTATATAACGATTCCCCGTCTCTTCAAAAAAAACCCAGTTAGCTTAGAAAATCATCGTCAACACGTCAACTGTGTGCATACTGGACGCGCGAGAGTCTGTTATCAGCTTCCATTGCCAATCAATTCGCGTTTGGTACAGGCGTATATATATACCACAACTTATCCTTATATATATATATCTGTATATCGGCCCATCAAGCTTGTGGTTTCTCAATTTCTCCAGAATAATATACCTTAGCGGATACCGCCTAACGCGTATGAAATGGTTGGCTTCCGTTTTCCAAATATCCTGCACCGGAAATCACGCCCACGAACAACTGGGGATTCTTCGTCTCCAGCTGAGATGGCAGAGTGCAATAGTCCGCAGCAAGGCAGTCAACAAAGCGACTCACAAAATCCCCCCGGCCCAAGTACCCAGGGGTCGTCATCGCCATCCAGCCAGTTGTCCTCTGCACTCCCCAGCCGTCCTGGAGCAATCGCGCCAGCCAGCCCTTTATCCTCCCCCACTTCCGGGACCATCACCAGTCGAACAAAGAACGCCAGCAGCAGAAATAACAGCAAAAATAACAATATACGAAGACGCCCAGCCTCAGTAAAGCGGAAATCCTCCGATTCCACAAGCAGAGCCAGAACCCCGACAAGAAACACAGACATTCCGATCCCAACCACAATCCACCCCAGCACCCCCCTACCCCGTCCATCTTCGTCCTCCCGCTCCCGCTCCTCAACCCGCGCCCAAAAGCCCCACCGCACCCGCCACCCGTCGCCAAGAAAGCCAATTCTTAAACTGCCAACAGCAGAAGTACCAGGCGACCATGCACAAGGGCGGATATTCAGCCCATATACCTCACAAGCAGCTACCCGAGACAACACAGAACGAAACACCTTCATAACTCGCGGCGATACCGCCAAACAAAACGACCTCGGCGAGATGTCGCCCTCCGCGCGGCGCCGTCGCAATTCCGCCCCATCGCCGATGTCGGCAATTAATTACATAATCTCGCTGAGCAAAAAATATAATGAGGAGCTGTATGGTTATGAAGATGAGAGTGAGGGTGAGAGTGAGGGTGAGGATGAGAGTGAGGGTGAGAGTGAGGGTGAGAAAAGCGAAGGTAAAGGTAAAGGTGAGAGTGAGGGTGAGAAAAGCGAAGGTAAAGGTAAAGGTGAGAGTGAGGGTGAGAAAAGCGAAGGTAAAGGTAAAGGTGAGAGTGAGGGTGAGAAAAGCGAAGGTAAAGGTAAAGGTGAGAGTGAGGGTGAGAAAAGCGAAGGTAAAGGTAAAGGTGAGAGTGAGGGTGAGAAAAGCGAAGGTAAAGGTAAAGGTGAGAGTGAGGGTGAGAAAAGCGAAGGTAAAGGTAAAGGTGAGAGTGAGGGTGAGAAAAGCGAAGGTAAAGGTAAAGGTGAGAGTGAGGGTGAGAAAAGCGAAGGTAAAGGTAAAGGTGAGAGTGAGGGTGAGAAAAGCGAAGGTAAAGGTAAAGGTGAGAGTGAGGGTGAGAAAAGCGAAGGTAAAGGTAAAGGTGAGAGTGAGGGTGAGAAAAGCGAAGGTAAAGGTAAAGGTGAGAGTGAGGGTGAGAAAAGCGAAGGTAAAGGTAAAGGTGAGAGTGAGGGTGAGAAAAGCGAAGGTAAAGGTAAAGGTGAGAGTGAGGGTGAGAAAAGCGAAGGTAAAGGTAAAGGTGAGAGTGAGGGTGAGAAAAGCGAAGGTAAAGGTAAAGGTGAGAGTGAGGGTGAGAAAAGCGAAGGTAAAGGTAAAGGTGAGAGTGAGGGTGAGAAAAGCGAAGGTAAAGGTAAAGGTGAGAGTGAGGGTGAGAAAAGCGAAGGTAAAGGTAAAGGTGAGAGTGAGGGTGAGAAAAGCGAAGGTAAAGGTAAAGGTGAGAGTGAGGGTGAGAAAAGCGAAGGTAAAGGTAAAGGTGAGAGTGAGGGTGAGAAAAGCGAAGGTAAAGGTAAAGGTAAGAGTGAGGATGGGAAAAGGGAAGGTAAAGGTAAAGGTAAAAGTAAAGGCACCGGCACCGGCACCGGTACCGGTACTAGTGGGCGGAGCAGATCGTCAAGTTCCCACCGACCCAAGCACAATAATGAGCAGAAGGAGAAGAAGAGAAAGAGGGAGAAGAAGAAAATGGTTCGCTTTGATCATGTTGATGTTCATCCGTATGAGGTTGAGCGGGGTGAGGAGTCTCGCTTTCGCTTTTTTAGCAGGCGGGCGGGGGAGGGCAGGGTAGAGGCGATTGGGAACGAGGGTTGGAATGAGAATGAGAATGGAAGTGAACGAGTGGGGAATCGGGGTGTGGATGTTGTTGAGCTTGAAATGGATCTTGATCTCAGGGAGTATGTGATGGATATCCCGGATGTTATCCAGGGGTGATTCTACAGAGTAGGAAATTAGGGGATGGGAGCCCAAGTGAGGCAGATTTGAATGGTTTATGTACAGAGATCTTGATTCTCTTTTCTTTTCTTTTTTTAATTCATCTTTTATTCATTTTTTTTCTATGTATTTTAACCACGCGTATTGCACGTATTGCATGCATATTTGGGGAAGGGGAAATCTGTGACGCCAGCATGTACATATATGTATGTACTGTACATACTATCAATCAATAACTTACAATAACCATACTTAAACAAAAAGAAGGCACAAAGAAATCAAGGACACAAACATCACGCTTTCTTCACCGTAAAATATCCCTCATCACCTCGAGTAGCCAGGCCCGCCGATGACCACGAAGTCGTAGCAGAGCTGGGGTAACCAAAACTCGAACCAAAACTAGAAGTCAATCCTCCACCTTCCAACACTCCACCCTGGAACGTTTCAGAAGTCGGCGTAGCAGCGACAGGCGAAGTAGGAGCCGTCGCCAGCGCCATTGGCGTCACAGGCGGCCGGAAGTCGAGGACGATCCTGAGCTTTTCGAAACAGAGCTCCTTGAGCTGGTCCCACGACGCACCCTTCTCGACAGCCAGGCGGAAATCTTCGATGGTCATGCCCTTGATCCAGCTCTTGGGTTTTTGCTCGGAGCCGGTCGAGGACCTGTTGTTACTGTTACTATGCTTGCCCGTCAGGGGCGGGCGTTGTTGGGGTGTTTTGGTAGCGGTATCGTTGTGCTGCTCTTGACCTTGACCTTGACCACCGTCGTCATGATTGTCACTCATCAACAACCCAGTCCCGAGCATTTTCGAGATGAGTTTCGAGTTCTTCCCGAATTTCTCTTTCTTCCAAATACGGGCGAAGTCCGTCGTGGGATACAGGTCTGGGTATAAGGGGATAACCCCCTCGGGCAAATACATGTGTAGAAACGCCTGAGTTGTGACCAGCGCAGTCTTCTCGCACACAGAGTCTCTCTCACAGATGGGCACGACGAAGTCGGTGATGTTGGGGAAGCCATCCAGACCCAGCGCAACGGTGGTATCTGGGTACTTCCAGTTACCGCCTACATACTTGGCCAGCTTCATGACGACGTCACGGATGGGTTGTAAGCCGGAGCTGGAGTTGCTGTTGTCTCGTTTAAAAGAGATGGGGGAGTGGAAGAGGGCTGTTGCTTTCGTCCCCGTGCCAGGACAGATGGCACAGCGGAAATCAGCTGCGTCCAGCATGGCTTGTTCGTGAAATGCTACGATGCGTTGGTAGCACACGTACTCGGCCTCTGCTCGGTCTCCATAGTCAGTAAGCATCTCTGTTGGCCAGTTGGAGGTGAAAAGTAACATATTCAGTCGGCCGTGGCGGGGTGGTTCTTTGGGATCGACGATAGGGATGCCGCAGAAGACAACCAGGCGGACTGGCTGCATGTTCTCCAGACTCATATGGCGCGAAAGAGAAGGCCTATCACGCTTTTTAGGGGGGGCCTGCTCGTTCTCTGTATCACCGTCATTGTCAACATCGTCGTCTTCTTTCTCGGTATCGCCGTCGCTCTGGTCCATGTCATCCTCCCAAACACTTTCATCAAACGCGCCTTTGGAAAAGGAGTCTCTGGATGAGAACCTAGCACTAGACCGCTTACTATCACTTTCCAACCCCTTCAGAATCCCCTGCATAAATGAGTCGATAGCCTTCTCCGCGATGCTCTGACACTCCCCATCCGGTTCGCAGACTGGCACCGCCAACATATTCACAAAGGGATACGTTTCCGCCTCATCATCCATTCCCTCAACCTTCTCCGCAATACCAATAGCCTTCTTGGCCTTCTCGCATGTATCAAATTCCTCCACCAAATGCGCAATAGCCATCATAAGCTTGCGCATCCACACCCCATCTTCTAACATCTCATAACCATCCACAGAGCAACAAAGTGGCCGATAGACCATCGCACTCGCCACGCCTGCCTTCTCCTTCCCTTTGCCTCCATCACCATCACCATCACCACCTTCATCATAACTGCCACATGCAGCACAACCACCCACACACGACTTCAAAACCTCCTCACTGAACCCTGCAGCCAAATAGGCCAACTCCTGAAACTGCGGCAACCCGCTTTCCACCGTCTGGCAAGCGTGAAATCCATTCTTCATTTTCTCTTTTCCCTTCTCCTTCCCCTTCTTCCCTTGGCCCTTGCCCTTGTCTTTACCGTCCTGCACCAGCACTGGTCTGCCACACTGCTCGAAGAATTCCGTGTGCACGGAAGCATTGTCGGTGAACGCGACGTGCTTAAGCAGCTGGCGGGACAGATCCGGTTTCCCGTAGAAAACATTGAAAGTGACGGCGGTCTCACGCTTGCGGTCGCGGGTTACTTCGGTGATTTCGGTGTCTAAAACGTTACTCTCGTCGATTCTGGATGGGGTGGGGGTTGAACGGCGGCGGCGGCTGAAGAATGGAGATTTTGGCATGGTTGCTTGTTTTCCTTCCGCCGTTCTTTTTCTGCTGTTCTCAAGGAGCTTGCGGGGGGGTTTCTTTTTCCTTGCTTGGAATCGATTGTGGCTTGACGAGCTTCTCCTTTTTAACCCTTGTTTGGTACGTAACTTCTGATGATCGATTGAGGATAGAAGGGATGTACGATATGCATCGGTTGGATAAGAATTTTGAGATGCGTAGGGGGTTGAAAACCAAGCATAAGAAACACAACACAACAAAATCAGGGAGAATGTGTTGATAAGTGCTGAACATGAATGTGAGAATGTACCTGGAGGAAGTTCCATGCCTGGTGTTGTCCTTGAGTATGAGGTGTTGATCATAGTCTCAAGGGCGAGTATTGCATTGCATCCCAGTGAGATTGATCAAGATTAAGTGCACATAGAACATGCCATGGGAGAAAATAAACAGTTTCTATACTCACTGTGTTGCTTTGGAAACTAAGAGCCACAAGACACAAAGGTGTTCAACAGTAAAGGCTTATTATCCCTTTGGTTGCTTCGGGGACACAAAGGGATACATCAGCCAGCGAGGATAACTTGACAAACACTATGGATAAGTGGGAGGATAACACAGCAACTGTGCCTGAAATGGTAAAACCCATTTATGCAGTGAGAGCATGACACGCTAGATGACTCGATAGGACTATCTTTTGTCATAGATGCAGAACTTTTCAATGCAGTGTGGATGTATATATTACAAGGAACAGTATATATTTCACAATAGAAAGAGGAAAGAGAAAGAAATGCCAAAGCATCCCCATTCAAAAATAAGAGATATTTGCAAGCAAGAAAGAAAAGAGAAAATTAAATTATAAGAAAAAGATATCAGGAACAGAGAAATAATCAATGTAAGGTATGGCTTGCAAAGAAAGCAAGAAAGAAAATAAACCACGCCAGCATGTGTGTCGATTGCGATTAAAAAAATAGTGAAGAGTCCCATCTAGATGTCAGATCATGGCTTGTTTATTTCTTTGCAGACAGGAATATCGAAGCAAGAAATCTATAAGAGGGTTTTCTCTTTCATGAGAGTCCCAAATTAGACGAGCAAGAAAGGAATGCACATTGTGGACGGCCAAAAAAAACCCAAGTCGAGGGCGCGTCACAAAAGAAGGGAACAATGAAAATAATACATGAAGAAATAAAAAAATTAAACAGGTCGGGCCAAACAACCTGGAGTATTAAAATGTGGCGCAAAGGGAGAATTAAAGGGTATATGCTTGGAAGGTCGGTAATAGGAGTAGTCGCGGGACGCCAAGATATCGGAGATGCAGCCGTGTTCATTTTTTTATGCCATATGATCATTTCAAGTTTCGAGGAGTTATGTAAGGTGCGTTGTTAATGAAAACAGTGAAGAGGATAAATGTATCTGCCGTGGACCCGATAACATGAAACGTGCGCCAGGATCGATATAAAATTAATAGATCGCTTCGAAGATATAAATGATACCGAAAACGAAAAATGCGATGGCGCCGCCAAATGTTACTATTCAACGAAACGCAGACTATTAGTTTTACGAGTGTCATGATTATATTCTCCAAAGGTATGACATGATACTTACCAGCACGCATGCTAACTCTGCCAGCAATTGCCCGTCCCCCGATCACTGCTGCTGCTGTGCAGATTCCATGACCGGTGACAGCACCGCACGTAACCCACCAGTAATCCTGGCCGGCAGCCATAGCAATAGTAGCAATCTGGCTTCGATCGCCCCACTCTCCAAGAAACGTCATGACGAATGTCTGAACCCACGCAGGACTCAACAGAAGTGAGAATAAATTGTTCAAGCCAACCACCATGCTTGATAAAGAGTGACCACGGGAAGGGGAGCTGCCTCGTGACGATGATGAAGAAATACTTTCAGGAGACGGGAGGCGGTGGTTCGAGGAGCGGCTCTTACGAGGGCCACGGCCAGCTTCGAGTGCATAGGGGCTAACAGATCGCCGTCGGTTTAGTCGCCGTTGTTGATGCTCTTTCTCTTCCAGTTCCATCTCGACCTCCTTCATCTCCTCACCCACACCTTCGTCGGGTGCCATTTTCTTTGCTTCGAAAACCATCTTCACGCCAAAGATAAGGAAAAGCACCGCAGCGAGAATATTTGTGAACGATTTTGAGATGAGGGTAGGGACAGCATGGCCCAGGAGAGCGGATAGTACGGTCATTATGATGAGAGCGGTAAAAGCTGAAGAAAAGACAACCATGCGCGGATGGCGCATGGCCATCAGAGCAGCGACAAGGAATGTTTTATCGCCAACTTCGGAGAAAAGGATCATGGTGAGGGAAAGGAGGAATGAATGTAGTGGCTGTATAATGTCTTTGGGCACTTCGGAACTTTTATAGTGAGATGGGTCTGTTGGAGAACCCCGTTGATCAAGGTCAAGAGGATCATTTGGATGGCCAGGCGGTGTGGGTGGGGGAATGGAATGTGGTAACTCGGGTAGGTCTTCTGGCTTCTATGAGAACGCAGAGAACACAGAATTAGCTTCTAGTACGCATATGTATCGATCACATAGGGTCTCCGTTGCTTACCTCCAGCACTGTATCCTTTTCCGAACCATCGCCTTCTGTCTTTGGTTCAGCCTCGTCGCCAGGTCTAATCTTCTGTTGCTCACTGTGCGGTAAAGGGGGGACTTCCTTTGGTGGATCTGGCCTCTTCCCAGTCCCAACGTTGGATTCCTTGCTTCTCTCCGAGACGCCGCCCTCTGTCCCTGTCGTGCCCTCCTTGGGCGCCTCCCGGTTCGGATCATCCATAACCCCATCATTTGACGCGGGAATTGGTTTCCCATCTGGTCCATAATGTTCCGACGGGGGATCTGCAGGACCGGGCTTCAGTGGTTGCTCCTTATTCGGTAATTCTTTCGCTTTCTTACGATCCCGGTCAGCACTTGTCTCAACCCAAGGTCCTGCGTGTGGTTTCCCATCCTTCCCATCATATGGTACATCTCTAGATCTGGGCGATATTTTATCTTGGGAACTGGCTAATGGTGCGGAATCAGGAATGGCAGCCGCATTGCCTGTTAGCGACCTCGAATGAGCAAGACCATTGGAATCTATTAATGGATTGGCCAAGGTAGACGTGATAGCCGGGATGGCAAGGAGGAGGAATGGTGAGGGAAATCGTCTGATCTTCATGGCGGAAAATTGTATATTCTGGGGTTGAAAGAGAACCGTAGACACTAATTAGGGAGATGCTCAATCGACTCCGACGAGGGAAACGGTTGAACTGAGAAGTGAACAAACAGGAAATTGGGGCGGATCGGATTCGAGAAATATGTTTGGAATGCCCGGAGGAAGCCAGCTGGCAGCAATGATAAGGGATCGCGCAAGTGTTTATTTTAAAGGGGAGAGAGAAGAGAGTGACAAGAAAGGCAAAAACAGGCTCATCAACGACAATAAAACAAAGGTAGAAACAGAAAGGATTGTCATATATGCTCTCTCTATAAAACTTTCAAAACAAAAACACCCTATTGCTCGTTATTTTCTGGCGTGCAGAGTCAAAGATCTTGTTTGTATGAAGTTCAACAAATCCGGAGACGTTTGAAGTCGCGGCCAAACTCGAAAGCTGTGGATGAGTAAGCAACTGGTTAGCGCTGATGATCTAAAATAGGATTAGCTCGACTCAGGCGGCTTCAAGTCATGTGATGTACCGTCGATTCTAGGGTTAGGGTTAGGGTTGCCCATCGTTAGTTACTGATTAGGGTTAGCCCATCTTCTCTTTATCCATACGGACGCGACAATAAAAGATTCGCCATCATCATCACAACAATGTCATCTCTCGCTCTTTGGCGTCATTACTGATTGCTTTGATAGCCACGGTCATCGAAATTACGCCGGTGCTGGGTCGTGGAAAATGCCGGCCACTAAGCGAGCAACATCAGTTCGCGCCCAGTGGAAAAGCGCATCTAAACAACAACCCAACCTGCGCCGTTCCACTCGACAAACCCGGAGTCGCAGTAGGGAATTAGGTGGAATCGATAATGCGCCTACCTCGCCCTCCAAATCCGTTGCCACTTCGGTGAGCTCAGATAATTCTGAGGTTGACCTATCTCATACCCCAATAAAGAACAATCGAGGTGGAAATCCTAGGTCTAAGACTGGCAACAATGGTTGGTTTTGTCTCTTATATATCCTCGTTATACCTCCTGGCAGTCCAGCCGGGCTGTATTCTTTAACTAGACATTCACTGGTGATGGAATTGGTCTGGAGTATTGTTGCCATTGTCGTACCCAGCACTCGTTGGACCACAAAATATCAGTTGCATTATGAATAGGATAACATGGTAGCTTACACTTTTTTACCACGGACAGAATTGTCGCCTGTTTATGAAAGCGCTCGTGAGAATGCTGCCGGCAGCTTTAATACAGAGCTTACGAGGCAAAACTCGAGACGCAGCGAACGATCTGTTCCTGAATCACCTGTCGACCATTTCAATATCACGGGGACAACCCTGCTCGCTACCGATTCCGAGCATGAATCGCGAGAATTAGATCCCAGTATAATGATCGAGGCATTACCCGACCTGGATACTTCTGCAAAGAATGCTCTGCGAATCCTAGTTCCGCAGGCCTTTTCCCTCACGACTATACTTAAAAATCTTAAAAACGCCACCTTCAGAGCAAGAGTCAAGCGTATACGGGAGACGTTTGAGACCCAAAAGAAGTACTTTGGCGGTCAGCACTTTATTGCCGTCGAAGCTGCAGTAAACATGCTTCCATCCTTGAAACACATTCCGTGGTATCCAGACGAGTTCATTCAAAAAGCCAATCTTGTGCAGCTTGCATTAGATCTCATCCCGTTGCGTGGGAGCATGTCTCCTTTCTCGGAATATCACCTCTCAGAACTTGATGAATCATTCCCGGCGTCATTCATAAGTTCGTTCTTGTCACCAGAAGACGATCGAATTACAACGCCAGGGCAAAGCGCTCTACTCGACGAAACTTTCCAATTGGGCCTAGAACTACGCACACAACGTGCCATTGCGGAGCTCCGATCCGGGGAACAAGAAACAGATGTTGAATTCGATCCGGACAGTATACTGGAAACTGTTTTTACCGCGTTTGCGAAAAGTGATGATGAATCTGAAAGATTACTCGGTTGGAAAATCAATGGGCTACGTGACGAGAATGGCGGTATTCCCGAGCGATTCCACGAAAAAGTTCTCGAGCGGCGAGAGTCGATTCGAAAGCTTTTTGACGTGAATGGGACCAGCACTTTCGTTCACTTTGACGAACTAGAATCCACGTTTCCTTGGTCGGAATTCGTTGTCCAGGCATGCAAGTGGATTCGCCTGAGAGCAAACGAAATTGATGAGCAATTAGGGAAGCAAGCATCGCTTAATGAGGCTGTTGAGATACTACAAATCGAAGTAGATCGCCGATCAAGCCTTGATCAACAAAGTATCGCTTCCATTCCCGAGTCGACAACTTCTACCCCTTCGGTCACCGACACAGTAGGCGTCGAACAGGCGGATGTTCAGAAACCACAGATAACGGAATCCACAAGCACCAGGAAGTCTATGTTCCCGATTAAAGGGTAAGTCCTGATAGGTCTATATGCAACGAAGCCGTTATCTATCACATATCCTGTTATCATACAGAGTTCCCCTTCAGTTATCATCGCTCCTTGCACATAATGCTTACTGGGATTATATTCCAATAGATTTTTCAAGTCTAGAGCGTCTAGAGCCTTCGTATCGCACTTGGTGAATCTTCAGACCCGGGTGGGCTCTGCAGCTAGCAATGTACAAATTGATCAACCTTCGGGAAGTCCACAAACAGAGGCTATCGCAGCAGCCCGCGATTCAACCCCACATGTCAATGATGGTGAACAATCTCCACGTCAAGTACTACTAGGCGGATCGCCCCGTCCATCTGCATCAGAAATCGTCAAGATAGCTGAACGACAACGACTTGCTACTTCCTCTCAACGGCAAAGACCAACTTTTAAGACTCCCCCAGCGGCCTTTATTGATCGCCAAACTGACGCTCGCAGATTGTCTCCAATCGGTTCCAGCCAATTAACATCATCTGGTAGAAGCCGTTTGATTGGCCGTTCCAAGAAACGACAGGCTTCTGAAGTTGAACAGGACGAAGGGCATGGGGAAGAAAGCATCCAACTATCCGAGGAAGAAGGCTTCGAAGCAGACACTCGCAATATCCAAGCTGAGAAGAAACGTGCATCCATTGCGGCACTACAGGGTCGGAAGCGACGACGAGTCGGAACAGCAGCCGCTGGGACACCTCTCCGCCCATCAGCCACGCCGTCAAGGCAGTCGCAGAATCTCGAAAGCCGACAGGGTAGTCGAGCCCAGTCAGGATCAGAAGAATTCACAAACGCTGTGGAAAATATGCCCCCAGCCAGCACTGCTGCTGAAATAAACAGACGGGTGCGGAAACCAGGTGGTGGTAGGATCCCATGGTCCGTAGATGAATGCAATCAGCTTAAAAATATGATTGTCAGACATGGACCTAAGTGGTCGAAAATCAAACAAGTTGACGACAGTTTGGAACATCCGAAGTTAAGCATTCGAAATCAGGTGAATCTGAAAGATAAAGCGAGACAGATGGCTGTCGATTACTACAAGTATGCTTTATTTGTTTTTTCATAAACCATGTCCAAACTAAATCTACAAGTGCTAAGCTATAAACATTATTTAAAACAGGACCGGCCAACCACTTCCCGAAAACTTCGAAAAGGTTGCTCTCAAAACTGAAGATAAACGCCAATTACGAGAAATGGGGATTACGATTTTTGAAGATATGCCCGAAAGGGATTGATATGACTCCTTTCCGTTAAGCGGAATTCAGGTTGACCCCATAATGATGAAATTTTCCATTTCTGCTTCATTTCAAGTGGGTCATTCCCAGCTTTAACTCCGATATATATTTATTTTAATATTGCAAGAAGCAACATCTTTGGGGATCCTGAAGGCGTTGAAGCTGGCTTTTCTGGCGCTTTACTGGGCTGCGTTATAAGTGTTTTGGTTTTTGAAATTGATGATACCCCCCACCCTTCGTTTCTCTTTGCTTCATATGGCGTTTAAAAGATGGTCGAGGCTGTGATGTATTCTCAATTGGTTTACTCCCTTGCTTTTCTACCTGTACATAGGGTTCCTCAAATTTTGGAAAATACTTGTGTCCATTCACTTTATCCTGCCTGTGAACCTATACTTCTGTATGTTTTTGAAACGCTCAAATGCATATCATATCTTCAAGCATCTTCCTTGCAACTGGGAATACTCAACACCCACTCTGTGCATTCTAGCTCATCTCACATGTAAACTTTATCGGATGAGGCAAATCCTTATATATATAACCTATACATATACCTCGTACATGTAGGAGACGAATAGAGTATATATTTCGAAAATATAGGGGGCCAAGCACTGAGACTCAACGATGAATGGGGAAGCAAATGAATGATCCATTATAGCCAAGTTTACCGACTCCCTAAAGGTTCAACGCTGACGGATATCAATGAAGCCCCATTCCTGATGCTTCAAAACCTTGGACATCAATCAGCATCGGGTACGATTCGCATGATGAAATTGAATCCAAATGCCATACTCCCAGAGACTCAGATGTTGCATTTCATGCTGCGTAGCAACTCGTCTGGACATATTGGTCGACCAACCAACCAACCAACCAACACCTGGTCATTGCGGCACAAGCTTGCGGCTGGAAACCAGACAAAATTGAAGCTTAATTTTGGCCCCCATAACACTAGTCTGTTTGCGGTTAAAGTGTTGTGAGGGGGTTGGTAGCCTGTTTAGTCATGCGGCGCGGCTCAACTTTAAAGTTTCCAGATTCCAAGGTTCGGGCCATTTCGCTGAATTAGGAAATAGACACACAACTTGACCCCCCGAAGGATCGCGCCGTCGATTCATCCTTCGTAGCCCATCTCTTGTGTGCTGTTGTTTGCAGTTCATTATTCTTCATCCGTGTGGGACAAACGCTTTGTTGCAGAGCTGAGCTTCTGTTGTTGTATTACTCTTGTTCAAAGCTCTCCCGTGTCTACTCCTAAGTCAGCGCTTAGAAACTACAAGTTAAGCTATACCTGTAGCCTTGCCGAAATGGCTTCACTCCGTGTTCACGACTCGCGATCTCGCACCCGATCAAAATCCCCCAGTGGGAGGATTCGGGAGCGCTCACGTACGCGCGAGACTCGGGCATCGTCCCCTCCGAGAGAAACGACCGGAAGATCCAAAAAGTACTACCATCCGGACTCGGAGGAGGAGACCCTTTATGCTAGCTCACGGTCGAGCAGAAAGTATCACGACTATCATGCTGAGGACGACAAATACCGACGCTCTGAGAAGCCTAAACAACAATATCAATCACAGCCACAGCCACAGCCTCCTGGCTACTATGTATCGGATGAAGAAGAGGCGGTACGAAAACACACCAGCGCAGCGGAACCCCCTCAATCTGACAAATACCGTTACGACTCAGATCGTGACCGGCGATACTCTAGACCCCTAAGTTCAAAACCAGCCTCAAGGTATGAGCAGTACTCCGACGACTCCTATACCGATTCGGAGGACGATGCCTTGGCCTATGGAGAGGTGCCTTATCCGCCGTCTGCCCCTAGTTACGAGCGTTTGCGGGAGAAATACACCTCCCCTTCCACCAAACAACACGACTCAGATTCGGCGGGAGGTTCGTCCAAATATAGCCGTGCACTAGCCAAACTTCGAGGAGAAGAATCTCCCAAGTATCCTTCTCGCCACGACTACGATTCAAGAGAGCATCCAAGCTATGCGAAACTAGGCGGTTACCGCTATGCACAACCTCCCGAACTTCACCAGAAACGACCAAGCGACACTGGAACGAGCCAATATGGAAGCCAAAATAAGTACCCGATTGACTGGACGGAAGTTCCAGAATGCGAACGCCCTGGTTTCGTGCCCCCACCCGAGTTCAACAACCCTGTCACATCTGCACAGCATTCTACGCCAACTCCTGCTACGATGTATGCAATGCCCGATCCGTCCCTTGTACCTCACGCTCCAGTCCCATCGAACCAGTATCCTCCAGTTCCTCAAGCTAGATATAACCCACAGCAATATGGCAATATGTCAATGCCGCCATCGAGTGCGACAGAGTCGCCTCCTACAACAACTATACAAGGCAAGTCGGGCCATCAGCGCGTATACTCGACGGGTACAACTTCAGCTACACAGCCATATTATGCCCAATTAGCCCCATTCCAATACGCGCAGCCTGACCCTAATATCACATACACGT
Organism: Blastomyces silverae; assembly: GCA_001014755.1. Taxonomy (NCBI): domain Eukaryota; kingdom Fungi; phylum Ascomycota; class Eurotiomycetes; order Onygenales; family Ajellomycetaceae; genus Blastomyces; species Blastomyces silverae. Next base: position 18,292 of record LDEV01000904.1, on the reverse strand, counting down.
CAAAGCCCACCAGACCATATACACAGAGTATCAAACCCCACTCTCAGGCTCGTGATCCAACATACGTTGAAATTAAACCGAAGAAAACGACCGAGCGTCCACACAGCTTGTCAATATCCTCCTCCAACGGTCATATGACAGTGCCCGGTAGCTTTCCGGACGCCGGTCGTCCTCCTGCCAGCCCGCTGCTCGAGGCTTATAAAGGAACGTATCAAAGCATCTCGCCCATGCCATGGCCAACGTCCGTTCCGTCCTATATGGATGAAGGTTTATCAGATCTAGAGCCACTAGATGGTGGGGCAATTTCAGGCTCGGAGTTAGGTAGATCTAGGAAAAGCAAATCCAAGAAGGATGATAACAGTAGTAAGACAAAGAGCAAGTCGTCGAAGATGGATGCAGACATAAAAGTAATCGCACCGAGAAAGAAAGTATCCTTCTACGATCCAAAGCCCGACGCGAAGGAATTAAAATCGGCCCTTCACCATTCCCACGTGGACCCCAAGCCTCTAATAGATATTCTTCCTTATCTTTCTTCGGACGATCTGCTAGCGCTCCGTTCTGAATATAAAAATTTCGTTAAAATAGGCGGCAAGGGGATTAATATAGCTAAACAAATCAAGGTACAAGTCCCAGGAAATTTCGGTAAAGTTTGCTACGCGACAGCACTAGGAAGGTGGGAATCTGAGGCACACTGGGCCAATTTCTGGTACCGATCAAACTCACTGCGTCGTGAGCTCCTCATCGAGTCGCTTATCGGACGGACGAATGCTGAAATCCGCGAGATTAAGAAGTGTTTCCGCGATAAGCGCTACGGAGATGACCTTGAGAAGTGCATGAAAGCCGAACTCAAAGCAGACAAATTTCGTGCTGCGATCCTGCTGGCACTTGAAGAGCGGCGGCAGTCCAATTCGGCCTCCTTGGACAAATCCCTTGTCCGCGACGACATGCGTGATCTCCACCGTGCTCTAATTTCGCGAGAAGGAGGGGAAACGGCGATGATACAGATTATCCTCGTCAGGGGTGATACACATCTCCGTGAAGTTTTGCATCTTTATGAAGATACTTACCACACGAACTTCGCTAAAGAAATGATAACCAAGTCACAAAATTTAGTCGTAAGTGTCTAACCGTTTTGTGTTCAGCTTTCCCGTGCCACAAAATGTCACTGACCACACTTCCTTTACAGGGCGAAACACTCGTACATGTTCTCAACGGAGCACTTAATCGACCGATGCGGGATGCTCTCCTGCTCCACCAAGCAATTGCAGAATCAGGCACAGGTCGCGAACGAGCCGAGCTGCTGATTTCGCGACTAGTCCGCATGCACTGGGAACCTAACCACCTTGAACGCGTCAAATCCGAGTATAAAAGACGCTACAAAGAATCCGTCGAGGACGCTATCGACCGAGAAGTTATAAACGGGATTCAGAAAGATTGGACGGACTTTTGCATTGGGTTGGTTAAGAGCTCTAGAGTTCACATTGCTAATGGAACCGCCTAGCCTTCCCATATGGTTGTTGAGAATTCGCATGGTTTATTGTTTATAGTTATGGTTATGATGTTTGCTCACGTTTACGGTTAAACAATTATGTCTGTACCGACTTTTCGGGTCCCTGGTGGATATTGTTTCTGATATTTCTGTAATGTCATCAATCTTTTTGGGTATTATTTTATTTTTATTTTTGGATTTCATATGTGATGAGTTCTGGAATTTCGCTTGGTAGTGCAAACTGCCGGCTGGTCATCCTGACTTCAATACCATATCTCTGCCATTTATTCAAATATATGCTTGTCATTGGTTCATTTTTTGCTCCCCACGACAATACTTCTCCCTCAAAAGGTTATTCCATCTGCCTGCTGGGGAGAGCCTTGGAAATCTTGGAACCTCCCGCCAGTGTCCAAATATAGAAACCAGATTAAGGTTATTTACCAGGTTTAGCTTAATTTAATCTGAACCACCCTTGCTCTGGCCAATTTCCCAAACCTCAGGATGTTTTGAGCTACAAAAATCTAGTAGGTGCTCACCGACATATCCGCCTTCAATCAACCTGTTCATCCTGTGTCTGAGGCCTGATCTTGGCTGACCGCTCACTAACAAATACTGGTCTAGGTGAAACCATTTTCAGCCAGCATGCCATAGGAAATCGGTGAGAATTCATTAAAAATTCCCATTCCTTCTCCGCTCGAAACAACATTCGTATTGCGGCAAGCTTACGGAATGGATGCGATCTCCGCATACGAGCCGGGCTAAAACTGGGAGGAAAACCCCCTGGCTAGCTACTCTCTTGTCTCCCGTTAGCGACGGTGCTAACGGCTGCTTCCATTTACCAACTCGTTTCTCAACTCTCCCAACGACAATCCCACCGCCGCGGCCGTTGGCGGGAATAAACTTACCATCTTACTCCAGACAAATAATTCAGCTACTTTACTGAACAAAACAAAAACAACATAACCGCCCGGAATAATGACAAATTCACGCACTAACGAAGTAGACATGGACGAAAAGGCTCATGCAGCCTTCACAGTGATGCCCTATATCTCCCCATCACAAACATCGCCCATTGCTGGCATCAGTCTCAAACTCTCGTCGTCATGGACCTACTGCGGACCTCTGCTTACCCAGCCACACCAAACTCTCCCTCCCTCATTCTTCACCTGGTCCGAACAAACCGTAAACGGCTCCATCCTACCAGCTCTCACCCAGTTCCTCAGCTTCGTCAACGAATTCCTACTTAAGAACAACCTCTCCCACTACTGGCTCACGATCAAGGCCTCTACAGGAACCGACGAATTTGATACGCCACGATGGCATACGGATGACCTCTTTTACAGCCAGGGCAACGTGGACCCCATAGCTAAGGTACATGAAACGAAATGGAAACTCGCTACAGCTCTCCTCGGCCCCGGCACACTCTTCTTGACTTCCCCCGCCCGCGCACGCTCCATCCACAACCGAATAAAAAGTTCGGTCCGTGATGAAACAAAAGAACATCTCTGCGCGCCTGTCCGATGCGTCGGATGCGCAACGGCTGCAGACTCAGTTCGCCAGCGTTTAGCTGAAGAATTTCGAGACCATGGATATGTACAAGCGGGGCCGGGCGAGTGTACATTTTTCCGCGTCGGGGATGATGAGGGAGCGGTACATTCAGAACCTCCGTGCCATGGCGATCGGATATTTGTCAATGTGGTCCCTGGGCGGGAGGAGGAGCTAAGAGAGCTTATGAGGAAATGGGGCATGCAATTTCCCCGCGCTTGGTGTCTAGATTTACCGCTACAGTTTGGTATGGGAGGAGAGGTTCGGGATGTTTGGGGATGCTAAGCTAAAGTGTGTCGGTATGTATGTGCCGACAGTGCACACCAATGTTTCTCCCTTCGTTTTATGTTGCCTCGTCTCTCTATTACCAACGGTATTAAATTGGATTCTGCTCTCTGGCTTCATGCGACATTTCTTCCATTCCCTTGGTCCATTTCCTTGGTCATTTTTAATTTTCTTTGTTGTCAAGCTGGCATTTTCAACCTTGAACACAATCCCGCACCGTCCCACATCTACGATGAGGCCCGTTTGAAGGGTAACTATATATGAGGTACAAAGAATCTCAGTTAATGGAAGGCCGTTTACAAAGGGCGCAAACTTTCAGCCTTTGCTTGCATTGTCAATCGGAAGAAATATGCGCCCCAAAAATTCAAAAATTTAACATAGCCCAATTATGCTTCCCTCAGGTCTAAATGGTGACAAAGAGCATAGTACCTGAGCCAAGGTTACCCCCGAAAGCCACGCGGGTTCCAGTTTCACATTGCACGCAGGAGCAAAAGGAATATTTGCTCCATTCAAAGGAAGAAATCATCTAGGTGTCCCCATCAACGTTGATTTTCGTGTATCCATCCATATTTAGATCTCTGTTAGTCGCGCCTAGCTGGCGTTTGAATTTGAATTTTTTAACATTCTTTCCTCCTTTCTTCTATTTTCCCTTTCCAGGCCTTGACAGATCAACCGTTTGCTATGGACATCCCTGGGTTCTGACCATGACCTCTCAATGCATCTCTGCATACCGGTACATCAACCAGTCATTAAGCAGCCAACCCACTTTGCAAACGAGAGGATCGAGGCTAAATGCCAGGGCACATCGCACGCTGAGCTATGTTCAAGCCCTACCGTTGATCGCAATGATATAAAGGGGCATACTTTCCAACAAAGGATGGAGGAAGAAAAAACAGGGGAAAACTAGTCACTCTCTTCAAAAAGTGGCATTTCACATGTGTGCCCTGGAGCTGAAAGATCATGTCTGCAATGCAGCTTTCCATCCCAGCCCGCTTGAATATGCATCTACACATAATTGTCTACCCATCAATATGTGTGAAACACCGCCAGGCTCAATGACATGCAAATTGTTGGCTCCCGCCCTGCAGAGCGATGTTTGGTTTATTTGACATTTTTGTACAGACATCCTACATACAGAGTGCATCTGCATTCATTCCCAAGGCAGCTTAACAAAAAAAAAAAGAAGATCTTCGACTTCTCCTTCTCCATCTCAACAGTTTCTTGCATGACAGATAACAAACCCTTCCATGGATTCCAACTAACCAGCAGTTCAGTTATATATACCAACCTCCCAACTCGAGCCTACCATAGAAAAAGAGTACAAACAAAAAAGTTATTTGTTATACAGAAGACCCCCGCCTCCTCCTATCTTCCACCCACTCACTATCTCAAGGATACCAGTGTTCAACTTTTCTCTCCCCTTACTCTAAACCTCCAAAACCGCAATCCCTCTCCTCTCAGAATTCCCATAACCTCTCATCTCATCTCATCTCATTCTCTCTTGGCCATTTGAAAATCCCAAACCGTCTAGCCACTCTACTACATCATGAAACCCACCTGGGCCCTCTGCATGGCATTCATAGGCCTCATGACAGCAGTGGCCGCCATGCCAGCGTCCCCCAATGAGGCGCGGGACATCTTGAGTCCTCGCAGGAAGGTTGGTAATTCTTTTTAATTTTATTTTATTTCTCAAATCAATTTCACTCGCCATACTTTTTCATCCTCCTCCCTGCATCTTGTGTATTTGCGTTATATATATATATATATATGTGTGTGTGTGTGTATATGCAACACCCAGTCAAACCCTTCCAAGGCTGATCAGATAAACCCACCACAGTGCACGGGGACTTGCGTTCAGAGGGGCGGAAAATGTTGGGAGGAGGGATGCAGATGTAACCGATTTGTGAGTATTGGAATACTTTCTTCATACCTTCATTTTATATATCTCTCTCCCCTTTTTTTTACTTTTGATCCAAGGCTCTCAATTCTCGAAACCTGCACAGATGCAAAGCTAACAAATATACAGAGCGGTTACTGCGTACCCTATAAACCATGATTAGTCCTAACCTACTCGGAGACACGAGGGTACAGTACAAGCCGGGACCGGGACCGGGACCAAGAGCTGCCCCGCACACAGCTGGTGATAAGATACCTTATGTACTTACTTATGTAGCTTTCTAGCGGAAAAAGGGGCGGGGGGGAGGGGGGGTCAATGAATATACCGCTGATTTGATGTTTAGTTTAGAGCGAATCTTTGTTTTTCTTGGATAGATAACTGATAACTAGTGAAAAAGGGGGGAATTTTGCCCCATGTCGAACCGCGCCTTGATTTCATCCATTTCGCATAAATGCCTATCGCTTTTTTTTTTCAATCTTTGTCGTTGAATGGCTGGAAGGGGTGCAATAAAACGAAAATATAAACTAGGCAGCAAATGGTATTAATGTATGTATGGTCCGCAATCAGGGGACGGAAACTTGGGAGAATAAAATGGATATCAAGAACGGGACAAACCGAAGACCCTAGATAGATAGATAGAACACAACGTACATATATATGTCTGTCACCACAGGTGATAGGAAGTAGAAGAGCGAAGAACTACTACGCAAGAAACAGAAATGAAAATGAGAAAAAATAAATAAATGAGTTTTTTTTTGTAAGTAGAGTAAGATAAAAAGATTTCAGACATAGAAGATGTCAACGGGTAGCTAGAGAAGCTAAGCTGAGCTAAGGAGGGGGGTAGGTAATTGGAGTTTGTTGAGCTAAGGCTGTAGTAGAAGAAGACTATGGTGATGGAATGGATGGAATGGATGGATGTATCAATCAGATTTGAAGGTTTCTTTTTGAAAAGACAAAAACGGCTTGCTGGCATTCCAGGACGAAAGGGAAAAACAAAAAAGAAAAAAAAAAGGAAAGGAAAGAAAAGGAAAAAGAGGGATGGAGGTAGCCAGGGCAAGCTATGTGAGACCCGTTCGAAGAGCGCTGAGAACAAGAAAATGGGATGGAAAGGGTCCAAGTAGGGGGGGCGAAATAGGGGGGGAATGGAAACAAGGAGGAAGAAGCAGCATGGAAGTTGAAAGTTAAAATTCATGTTTGAAACATACAGCCCAGAGCAGCGTTGGATACGCGAGAAGCAGAAGGAAAAAAGTTAAGTAAAACAAAGGCCGCCTCAACGAGAAACGCATTGCGGGGGGGGAAGGGGGGGGAATAAGACAAGAGGTGAAATGAAGTAAAGGAAAAAGCCAATATAAATGAAGAAAACAGGACAGGCGAAAGGAAAAGTTTGGGGGATATACGTGTTTGATAAAGCGCAGAAGCAGAAAAACAGAGGTAGGAACAGAAACAGGAACAGAACAGGAACGGAACAGGAACGGAACGGAAATGAGAATAGCAAATAAAGAAAATATCCGTCCATCATCTTACACAAACTGTATGAGAGAAGAAGGCAGGGTCTCCCTTTAGATAACTGAGCGACAAACCCATTGCCTCTTCCTCCTTCTCTCTCCTTATTTTTTTTAATCTCTTTTCAAAAAATTTCTTTTGACCAAAACTTGCCAGTCGACGCAAGCTCTCCTATTCTTTCTTCAGCCTCTCGATTGAAATTCGCGCGATAACGCAGCAATGGTGGAGAAATTTTCAAGACCTGCAAGAAAGAAAGAAAGAAAGATATTGTTGATGGGTCAGCAGCCTGTCGCATCAAAACAAAAATGGCACACAACACTCTCTCAAATGTCCAGTTCAACTCGAATCAAATCAAATTGAAGGGAAAAAAAAAACGGAAAGAAAGAAAAGAAAGGAAGAAAATCATCGAGTTGCACGGCCACTCCTCCCGGAACCACCACGGACACCATTCTTATTCGAGGATCTACCTGGTCCATTACCATTATTGTTAAGGCGACTAGTTCTCCATCGCTCGTACCACACCTCCCGACTAGCCTCGCGCAGCTCGCCGCGCCACTCTCCAAACACGGTGTCCTTCAGCTTTACAAAATCGCAGTGTTCGGCGTTATAAGGGTCGGCGAAACCCCAGGGGAACTTGCGGCCGATGGGTCCGTTGTTATCCTCGAGCGAGTGCGGATCGGGTGAGAGAATTGACAGCGGCAGGAAGGGATATTCCGGGTTTGCGTTGATGTTCGCGTTAATGCTTGAGATGGACGTGGAGGATTTTCGCGTTCCGCCGTTGTTCTGGCGGGAGGATGGCGATTGCGTGGTTGGGAGGGACATGGGGACTGTGTCTGAATCAGGGGTGCGGCGACCAGCCGTTGGTTTTACAGCCCCGCCATCCGTTTCGGCTCCCGCTTCGCTGTCAACTTGGGCTTCGACTTCGGCGTCTTCCTGTTGAATCAACTCGTCTTCATCATGCTCATCGAATTTGTCAAAACCATCGGACGATGAAGTATCATCTTGATCCTCAAGCGTCAAGACCTCCAACGGGTCCAAGCCAGCCTTCTTGAGGCTTTCCCATACGGTCCTTTTGAGGAAAGCCATGTGACCAGTGGTGATGGTATCGGCTTTGCTAATTATTGGCACGACAGTAGTCATTCCTTGCATGGTACGGATAACTTGGATATCCAGGTTTTCATCCAGCCCTCCAATAAGACGCACACTCGACGATTTCTCCGGATCATCCATTGACTCCTGCGCAGCGGCAATATTGGCATCCAGCCGCGAAGGGTCGAGGATGAGAAATGCGCAGTGAATGTGAGTGTCGCGCACGCCAGGCGCGCGAATTACTTTCATCTCTTCGTTAAAGGTGTCTTCGAATTTACTCTCTAAAAAGGTCGTGATCCCACGCAGCTGCAGATCAACAACATTAGTCTCCAATCCCTGCGAATCCCATAGCGTAAGGCCTACGCGCTCTCCGTCAATTTCAGTTTCCAGGTAGTGCGAGGTGAAATTGTTATTAGCTGCAGACACTGTTTGGGGCTCGTCGAATTCATCTGGAGCTCGTGTGGGGCGTTTTTTCGGGGGAAGTTGGAGGGAGGTACGCAGGAAATTGAGGAAGGACGTCTTTCCGGATTTACGAGCACCAATAACAAGGATGCTATTTAACGGGGGTGGTTTAGTGCCTCGATTGACTAGTAGGTTTTGCGACATGGAGAGAAAGAGCCTCCAAAAGGGGGGGGGGGGAATAAATGAGAACTTACTTGTACGGGGTTGGGTCCTTGCGTCTTCGTACTCTCCGTGGGCTATTGATGGTACTGACTGCGCTGCTCGCATAGCTGTATCGGCCACGGTGTGTCATGCTCTCTGTTCTCGCGTATGGGTCAACAACCTCGCTATTCCTCACTCCAGCTGCACTGCCATACGGAGACGCCGGTGCGCTTGGATCAACGTAATTGCCGCCGCGATTTGGCGTAACGGTCAGGTGCTCCTGTCGAGCATTTTCGCCGCCAAAAGTGTTGAGCTGGGGAGGGGCGGGCAGGTCTGGAAGACGTGGGGCAAGTTTCGGGACAGCAGCAGCTTCGCGCTGTCGTCGCAGCATCTCTTCTTTAGCCATTTCCTTCTGCATCCTTTTGCTCATCCTCCCTCCTGAAGCTTTGCGCTCCGCACTGAGAGGTTCAGTGGACTTTGAACGACGAAGGAAACCTAGAGATGTTCGTCTAGCGGTTTGAGAATTGGCAATGGCGGTACCATTCTCAGTGACAGTTGGAAGAGCGTCCGGGGGGGGACTGCGCCCAGGAGTTGGAGGGCGCGCTGGACTGGACATGTTGGATTTATTCAGGCCTTGCCAATGTAAACCGTATCTAGAAAACATTGGGACGTCAGTTTGCGGCAGGTAAAAAACAATTGGTGGACAAATTTCTCGACCCAACTTTGACAGAAATAACAGAAAATGACAAAGAGGAGAGAAGAAGAACCCGGACGAGTGAGTTGTCAAAGTGAATGTTTTAGAAAAAGGGGGTATTGGTTCTGGTTGGTTGGTTCTCAGGCCCAATGGTATGTGCAGCTGAGGTGAGAAAACATGTCTCCAATGGCGTTGATGATCAGTGGTATGCATCGCACAAGGCGTTGCAAGTTAGATGATTAAGGGGATTAAAAAAGTTACTCACCGGCGATTTTAAGCAAGTTGTATTTTTTTTCCCCGTCGGGCTGATTTGAAAGCCTTGTAACCCCAGCTTCTCTCAGTCACCTTTGGGATGACTTCACTTTGCTCCTTTGTTGGTTTGTGTGGGGACAAGTGTACCGAACAGCACTTTTTGAGTGGGGAGAAATGTAGAATTAGAATAACGTTGGAATTATGGGAATCCCAGCGAACGGAATCAGAATAGAATAGCCAACAGCACTGTAGAAGGCGACAGGATATTCGATGCGATACGTGATATCGTACAGGGTGTGCGAGTTTCTAAGGTCCGTCCAACAGGCGCAACGGGTGCAAGGGATCGATCAGTCGAAACACAACGACACAGAAAACCGTCGGGGTCAGGGACAAAGCAAAGCGAAAAACGTACGGCCAACGAGATCAATCACCCGGCAAGGAGTAAGATGAGAGGTATAAAAACTAAAGGGTGGGAGACGACGACATCCACAAGCCCAGCAAGCGATTGTCAATGAAAGTAGACCAGCCTTGAAAAAAGAGGAGGAGCTCCGGGTAAATTTCGATCGTTCGAGAGTTGGTCTGCCGATCGCTCCCGATAACACGCAGACGGCGGAGACAAAAGAGAGAGAGAGAGATCGAAACGAAGAAGAAGAATAGTGAAAGGAACGAGGGTAACTAGAGAGAGGGACGTCCCGGTCGAAGTCGAGCCTGGCTGGGTGACGGTGTCTGTCAGAAAGAAAGAAGTTGGAAGCGGATGAGGAGAACCCCCTTAAGCCACAGGAGACCAACAGCGGCACTAACCAAGTCTAATAACTCGTCGAACTCTCGCAGGGTTGGTGATATAACTAACCCAGCAGCAAGGGTGGGTTGGCAGAAAAAGGAGATGCGTCACTGACAGCGCACACGAACGAGAGGAGAGAAGAGAAAAGATGATGGAGGAGGAGAAGATGATGATGATGATGCAGCGAGCAAGCAGGCGGAGAACGAGAACGAGAAAACATGGATGAAATTACCGCGTTAGGCCTTTTTGGACATTATTTTATTATTTTATTTATTTATTTAATTTATTTTCTTAATTTGTATATCTACAATAAAGCTTGGTTCCTGCTTCTTTTCTCCGCTGTTTCACAAGATCTCAAACAAAGCTACTCTGTACTTCCATGTCAAGAATAATAATAATAGGACGCATAGTTAGTAGTTAGCCATCAACTGAAGAATATTTGCAATAATAATAATCAGCAGTAGTTCATCATCCCCCTTTTCCTCGCTTTGCCAGATGTTCTGGAAGCCGAGTCCAGCTGTGGCGGGCGATTCAGGGGTAAAACACTAGCAATACGGCAATACGACAATACGGTACCGTAACTTTCCTTTCCATACGCCGACAACCTTTTCCCTGCATATTCAGAACGATTGTGTACCTGATACGCAGGTCATACAGTACAGTGCGTATTACGCCTTACTCGAAACAGTTGCCAAGCCCGTGGATATTTCTGTGTCAAGGTACTACTAGGTACCCGCTCGGTACATTACATTACCAGTACACGCCACCATCGGCGGAGTATTTCTGTATTTCTGTATTTCTGTATTTCTGGAGCCTTTCCACCTCTCGCGCATTTTTCTTACATAGTTATCCTGTCCCTTTCTTCTCCAGATACATACATAACTAGCTTTCGTCTGCCCCGATTGACCGGGCCTGTGTTGGATTGGATGATTGGAGGATTTATTGCTCGAGGCTCTCCGAGTCAAGTGAGCTCGAACTCATGCCTCGAGCCGTCACACCAACTGCGCCGTGCCTTGCGTTGGTGTAGGTTGATGTTGCACACACACTCTCTATATATGGTTTGCCCCAGAGACCCAAACCCAGACGGTTCCAGTTTGAGGGAGAATTTTTTTTGGTTTGGTTTTCCAAGCTAGCAAGAATTTGGAAGCTCTCCGGATTTCGTGGAGTCCAGTTTGCTCCCCGCTCTTTTCAGAGATTGCATCGAATAATTTCTAATTTCATCACGGGAGACTCGACCAAACAAGCTCTGTTTGGTAACGACGGAGTAGTTAAGGTAGTTACCATGTTGATATTTCCTTTGAAACAGCGTTTCTTCATTTTTATTTTTTCTATTTTTTTATTTTTTCTCTTTTTTTTCATGTGCTGATCTTCCGCCGGTGGTGGGCCTCCGCTCCCAGCAGGAGAAATAGTTAAGTTTCACCATATCTATCTATCTGCATCTGGACTTATGTATGTTAGAACACATACAGAGTACCTAGGTAAGGTAATATTACGTCCAAGAAATATGCAAACAGCTCAGCTCACTCCTTCCTCACCTGGCTTTGCCTGATCACTGCTGCTTGAACAGGCGGGGGTGACCTGGGTAAGTCAGGTGATTTGCTATCGAGGCTGCTATTATATAGGCGAAGGGTTTTAGTGTTGTAAGTCAGAAAAAAGGGTTTAAAATTCCGCAAAAGACTGATAGAGCATAGGAATTTCATCTCCGATTTGATACTAGGGCGCAATGAGTAATGTTAGCTGTGGATATTCAGAGACAGGGGCCTGCTGCTGCAGTGATAGAAATGTGTCTTGATTGCAGCTCTGTGTTTTGCATGGACACGGACAATCTGTGAATTCAGGATAGAGAGAAAACTAAGCTTAGGAAAGCAGAGGTTAAGAGGCTTTCATTCTCTGGGGTAACAGCTAAGTAAAAACAATAGGAAACTCGTCAAATCAACAACTTCTCATCGCCTAATTCCCAGAGATTTCATTTCTTATGTTGGGACTCCTGGAATTGCAGAATAAAACCTTGGAAAGGTCAGAATCTCGCTTAACTATGGGAGGCACGTGCTAGATCGCAACCACGGGTATCTCTTTCTCGTCTCTAGCTCTTCGACCTGAGCGCTAAAGCCACCATCCCCATACTACGAAATTCGTCCATATCTTCTTTATCATCTTGTTTCTTCTTCATAGCTTTCGTCCACTCCGCGTCAGACCGCAGCGGCTTTGAAATGGCCTTGACAAAGCTCCAGTGGCCTGATGACATTCTCGACAATTTCACCGCGCCACGATTGATTTACCTTGGAGCCTTCCCTAAAACACCACCCGACGGCTAAAGCATAATCATCACCGCCTTCTTCCTGAACAATGTTTGACCATTCCCACGCAGCCTTAAGGTCGAATGTCTGTCTCGATTGCTCATCTCCAACGGGATGCTTCCTACGTAGCGGGTGGTCTTCAAGCCTTCTGCCGAAGCATAGTTCCAGCAGAAGAATTCCTAGTGAATAGAAATTGCAGTCATTCGTTTCCGCATCTAGAGGCGATGGGGGATTGAGGGGGAAGTCTTGTTGAATGAAAGGTTCTCCGAACGGGATACTGCAGTCGTCCTCTTCACATGGAAGGAATAGAACGTCTTTCTTAGTAAGTCCAGTTCGAAGCCATGGCGTGAACTGTAGCTGTGCGACGGAGGAGGCAAGGAGTAAAGCAATAGAATATCGTTGACGCCTCGATAACTGACCTTCGAAGTCGGGGGACAGAATGCAGTCCAGTGTCAAAGGGCAATCATCATCATTAGGCCTTTTCCATCTTCTGATGGGATGTAGATGATACGTTTCATCATCATGGCCGATTATTCCCATGCATTTTCCACAGTCCTGGTCTTCTAGCAGCTTGCAGAGTTTGACGCTCGGATCCGCAATAGTTTGTAGCTCAATTTTGGGCACAATGGGGGTCGAGGCCGTGAATGTTACTTTCTTCCGGCGTGCTGGAGTTGGCGATAACGAAGTAGTGATATTGACTACACATGACGTTGGTTGCGGCCCGTTAGAAGATTTAACAAGCTTTTGTGGAGGAGAGCAATCGACACCAGGTCCACACTGCAGCTCTCTCCAGGACCAGAGACCACCGTCCTGAGTGGGGGGTGCCACAAACGTGAGAATAACTTCAAAACATATCTCTGAAAGCGTGTGATGTTTGAGTCGAAGGTTGGCGAAATGGTACGCTTGGCAGGAGCACCCCCATGCCATATGCAATGCCTTAAAAAACAGGTCAGATTTCTTTCGTGCCTTTCTCAACACAGCCTCAAGTGTCGAATTTTGCTTCGTGGGCCGCCGCGATGCGTTCTGAAGTATTGAAATCTTGTCACTCGTGCTGAGCAGTTTCTCCAGACGCCGGTTGCATTCTTTCATGCGGTTGAAGAGTTCATCTCTAACAGATTCTCTCAGACTGAACTTGGCACGGAATGCCTCGTACTCTAATTTCAATTTGGCTGAAGCTATCCAAGAAGGTATGGCTGACGGCTGCGGCGTTCGTGGTCGCTTCTGCTGGTTTGTGACTGGCAGGGAGAGCTTGTCTTGGAGGGCGGTCTTATCAAATGAAAGCTCTCTTCTAAGCTCTTGTGCAGCTATGTTCATCTCGCTGATAATCTCCATGTACAAACTGTATGACTCCTGGAGTCTCCCCTCCAAGCGGTTCTGCATATCCAGGCTCCTCCATTCTTGGCTACCTGGATGTTCAATCAGGTGTTTCACCTCATCTGTATCAGCAACCATGGGCATTAATAGCTCTTTCAGGTTCGTTTTGTACACGAGCTCATAGTACTGGACGTCTCTAAGACATTTCTTGTATCCCTCTCTCACTCGCCAAAGGTAGCCACCAACCTTGACGACATCGCGCCAGTGCTCTAGACCAGAGATGATGAGAGGGAAGGTCGCGAGGAGAACACCTGCGATTTCAATGCCGCTCATCACGATGGCAGGATTGGGGAAGGTGAGGAGTCTTGGGCGGAAGGGGGGGGTGCCAAAAGCTCGCAGCTTTGAGGGAGGAAAGAAGAGAAGAGAAGAGACGAGCACACCTGCAAGGCTGGAAGGGCCAAATGAGCGTGAGTCCAAATACCCCGCACTTGTGGCCACCGAGAAACCATCAGCCTCACCACTTCATCTCATCTATCACAACTTGAGAGTCTTCAAAACAAGTCTAATTTTTTATCCACCACATTTTACGCCTTTGCAACCCCAGGAGATGTCGCCGTCCGTGTTGGAGAAATGCAGATACTGCATCACGACACTGCAAACCGTTGTCACTACTCTTGCCGAGCCAAATCACCAGAATGGACGAATTCGCGACCAGGTTAATGACCAACTGGAGCGGTTCAGTCTCTGGACAGGAAACATCGGAACTCTTCATCGACCGGACTCTCCTATGTCTCTTGAGACGCGCCTGTCCGAGGCAGGCGATGTTCTGAGCTATGTCTTGAATTTATTGGATGACCTCAGCGAGGTTACTGGCGAGCGTGAGGGAGCCACCGGTCCCTGCCACTCCTACCACTCCTGACGGCCAGCTAATAATTTACTAGTCTTACAGATTGTGGCTGTGGAGCGAGAACGAACAGTTGCTCCTATCTCAAATGATGATTGTAAGTTCAGCAATGATGATGTCGAGCAGAGCAAGGAAGAAGACCTGAATGAACAAAATGAACTCCTCAAAGAGATCAATGAATGCGTTACCCGACTTTTTCGAGTCTCCAGCCTCGTCCACCAGGCTAATCCGACTGATCGCTTTGCAAAAGCCCTCAGTCGAAACCGATATCGATTCAATGATCAATTCGACATAGCTCACGTAGCTGCGAAATTCCCAAAGCTTGCCACCGAAGAGTTCACATGGCTACGTAGACGACTCGGCCGTGCCATTACCCACCGGCGGCATTACCTATGCTACATCCAAGATCACCGTGAGAAGTTAGATAACCCACTCAGTCGAGAAGAGCTTGACCGGAGCCCAGCTCCAGAACCCCAAGGTTACACGAACAAGCAGCTCCATGATGGGAAGCTACTCCTCGACTGCTCAAGTCGACCGTCGACTTTCGTGACGAAGGCTTCAAGCTTGACTCCCGGTCATATCACACCCCGAATGCTCACTGCAGAACAGGAGTCAGACTCTGAGGATGACACAAGATCTTACACTACAATGTCACGTTCGGTTGATGGTGACCTTGAATCATCGACATTAGAGAGAATCCCAAAGCTTGAGGAGTTGAAAATAACGGGCCAAGGAGAGTTCGAATGTCCCTTCTGTTTCCGAATGAAGAAAATGAAGAAATTTAAGAATGAGCATGTATGGAGGCGACATGTCTTTGCTGATCTCCGTCCATACGTGTGCACATTCCCCGAATGCGATGTTCCATACTATGGTGACATCAACCAATGGTTCCAACACGAGATGCAAAACCATCGTGTCAGTTACACCTGTCGGATATGCAACAGCAAGACATTCTACCTCAAAGAACGATATCTCGCCCACATACGACGACGTCATCCAGATATTCTGGAAGACGGGGACGAGCAGGTTGTTCTCGAAATCAGTCGGAAGCCTCTCGATCAGATACCTGCTCAGGATTGTCCTTGCTGCTCCAGTTTGATTGACCGCTTGAACGAGCGCGCCGAGATGCTTGGATTGCCTACTTCCACCCCTGATAATGTCCTAACTGTGTTTCCAATTCACTTCAAACGCCATCTTGCCTCCCATCTAGAGCAACTTGCGCTTTTCGCTATTCCTATTGGTTCTTCTGTAGAAGGTGAGGTCAATTCGAACGTCGCTATTGAAGTGGATAAACAAACGCTGTCGGGCAAATCGGATTTTTCTCCACTTTCTTTCGACAGTAGTATTAGGGAGATTCAGGAGACTTTTACCGTTCGGGTCGGTTCGGTGGGGCCCATGGTCTAGCCTCATTTTATGAGAGCTTCTTAATAAGAAATTAATAATCAGAACTGAATGAGTGGAGATTTCTTCAAGCTAGTCATTTTGTGGGCACCAGTAGAAATTTTAAGAATACATGATCTAGCCTAGTTGAGTTAGTTCCCGAACCGATATGAACCGAATGCCTTTATAAGTTACTTATAATGGTGTTTGATTGGGTGGATCTTTGGCTTTTTGTATTATCTAGCGCAAAATTCAAGAGCCAGTAATAATCTCAGAAAGGGGGCTCACAACCGAACTGAACTGATAAATATGATCTCCTGAACCTCCCTAGTTCACGGCCATCATCTCCTAGGGGTCGGCAGCAGTCCGCCTCCAGCGAGACCACTGAAGGAAAGGTGGGGGAAATGCGAGAGCACATGAGCCACATCCCCACACTCGAAGAGTAACTACCAGATTGGCTGGTTCTGTGCCCTGTTTGTCGAGGCAGTCGCTGCGCGAGAAATGCTTGATGAACGTTTTGAGCCACTTGAGGAGCTGGATGGCGCAGACACAGATATATACACATTTGGTCGAATCGGCAAACATTGTGTTGTAATCGCATGTCCTGGCCCCGCATATGGGTGGCTTTCAGCCTCAAACCGTGGCAGAGACATGATGCATAAGTTCAAGTCGCTACAGGTTGTGTTGATGGTCGGTATTGGAGGAGGGATTCCATCCGCTGCTAATGATATACGGCTTGGTGATGTTGTGATCAGCTATCCTACTGGCACACGTGGGTGTGTTCTCCAGTATGACATGAGTGAAGATGGAAAGTTCAGCTGCACTGAATTCTTAAAAAGACCACCCAGATTATTATTGACCGCAGTCAATCGGATGAGAGCAGCTGCATTTCAGAAAGACCTATGTTATCCCACTTATATTCAACAAGCACTCCAAAGAAACACACAGATGCTACGAGATTTTGATAGACCAGGCTCACAGTATGATCGACTCTTTCAAATCCAGTATGAGCATCCTCCTACTGCAACTACCTGTGATGAGTGTTCAACAGAGTGGGAGGTGGTAAGGGATGAACGTGAGGACCATGTATCACAACCACATTATGGTATTATTATTTCAGCAAATGTTGCTATAAAAAATGGT
Organism: Blastomyces silverae; assembly: GCA_001014755.1. Lineage (NCBI taxonomy): Eukaryota > Fungi > Ascomycota > Eurotiomycetes > Onygenales > Ajellomycetaceae > Blastomyces > Blastomyces silverae. Next base: position 1,116 of record LDEV01000904.1, on the reverse strand, counting down.
GAAATAAGGGAGCAACTTCAGAAGGACACTGAAGCATTATGTCTTGAGATGGATGACACTACAGTCTTGATGCATGACTTTCCTTGTATTGTTATTCGTGGTATTTGTGATTATGCCGACTCACACAAGTACAGGCAGTGGCAGGGATATGCGGCACTGGCGGCTGCGTCCTATACAAAAGAGTTACTCCAATATATACCTCATGACCAGCTGTCATAAGAGAAGTTACTGATAGATTCAGTAAGTGGAATCTTATGAACAGAATCATGATTCAATCAATCAATACATGGCTACAGATTAAATCTAATACTATTTACATTCAAAATTGTTGATGAACTGAAATCAATGAGTTTGCGAGTCGCTCAGGGTACTGATTATGATAGTCAGCAAAATCATGATTCTACTCTACTCAGTGATAGAGATAGCTTCACATGAGACTCTCATTATGGCTTGAAAGGCAGTAAAAGACACTGATGAGTATTGATGAGTTGAGGAGAAGAATAGCTACAACTACACTTACATGACATTTTGTTATTAGACTTGATATTTGTTTACCTCTGTCTAGGTAAATGTCCAGTAGAACTGTAACTAGTTAACTAGTTATGAAATTTACAACTAACTACTCAAATAATTCTTTTTTGATGAATATCTTACCACCACAAGCTCATCCCGAGCCAGCCCTCTCGAGTCGTGTGGCTTGCCTCAAAAAGGCTGCAGAATGCAATGCAATGTGTCAGATGAAGATGTGCCGGGTGGGAGATAATGTTTTCTACATAGATAGATCTCTCTCTCTCTTTTTTTATTATAGAAAAACCAACTTTTTCCGCAAAGAATGTGCTGTAACATGATCTCACATGATGTCACCTGCACCCCATCAAAATCTTGCCTTCATACTATATAATTGTAGAAGAATATAGAGGCAGTAGTAGTGATGATGATGGTGGTGATAGAGGCGGTAGAGGCGATGGTGATAGAGGGAGTTGAGGACAGAAGAGGGGGTAAGAGTGGTGATGATGATAGAGGGGGTTAGAGGCAGTAGAGGGTGAAAGGGGGGGTAGGAACAGTGATAGTAGAGAGGGTTAGAGATAGAAGAGGGTGGTGATGGTGGTGGGGGGG
>LDEV01000899.1:0-15586 GCA_001014755.1 Blastomyces silverae | reverse complement strand
TCCTCTCCCCCCCTGGTGTCCCCCCCTGCGCCGTATCAAAACGTCAACAGGCCAATAGGGGGCATCGAAAGAGTTATCTCCTCACAGTGGATAGACCGAGCTTGGGAGAGAGAGGGGTGGATTGGATTGGATTGGATTGGATATTCTTGAGCCGAAAATATGCCCGTCATTTCGGTCCCGACCAGCCAGCCAATCAACCAATCAACCAACCAGCCAACCAACCAGTTACTGGCAGCCAGTCAGTCACCTGAGAGCTAAATGGGGAGGATGATCTCACCGATCTGCTGATGCGAAAAAGGAAGAGAAGAAAAAAAGCAGGAGTTTTATAGTTACTTAAATTAGTGGGGATACACAAGGGATTGACTGTGTTTGTGTTTTGTCTGGGAGGTAACTTAACTGTGGATTGAATTGATATAAATCAATTGAATTGAATTGAATCGAATTGAATTAAATTAAATTGCATTGAAAATGGCGAAAGTGGGAAAGGATTGAAACTAGACCCGGGAAAGGGTTCGGGGTGTTTTCGAGGTCGAATTCCTTTTATTATTAACTAATTCTTCAAACAGGCGTAGAGCAACCTTGAAAATGACGAATAACCAACAAGTAATTAATTGTATTTTAGCAGCTGTACTCCGTACAGAGTAAATAGGATGGGAGATATAATAATAATAATAATAATGCCTGCTCGCGTAGCTGTACCTAGATATAAGGGGAAGGCGAGTGAGGTCAATGCCCAGAGCCATTAAGCCATTATTCTTTGACAAAGACAGGGTATTGGTGGATTTGGTGATAGTCAAAAGTCATGCAGCTCAGCGTAACGAGCTATGACACACCTGCCTTATCTGGGCATTGACCTGTTGCTGACAGGCGATGATTGATGATGATGATGATGACGATGATTTTGCCTCCTGTTTACACTGCATTTCGCCATGCTCCTCCTCAATTCGTTTGCCCCTGGCGCCTTGGACAAGAGGATTGTCCAATCCCAATTATAAGCGCAGCACAGATAGATACATAGATAGTTAGATGTCAGGGAAGCTTGGTGCCCAGTTGAGGTCATGCTTGCTCTTCGGGAGGTCATCTGGGATCCGGACAAGGTTCAAGGGTGAAAAGGTTTTGCTCAAAGAGAGCTCAAGTACCAATTCCAGCTTTTTGATAAATAGCTCGGAGAACGGTGACCGACTGTGGAACTGGCCTCTTTCTCCGGGGATCTAACTCTAGCATAATAATTGAAATCTGGGATGGGATAGCCCTTTGGTTTATCTGCTAAACAACGACTTCAAGATCTCTTGCAATAGAGCATCCTCAATACAAATACAAATACAAATATGACACAGTATTATTTATGCTATGGAAAAGTGAAGGGCATCAAGCTTATCATAAGCATGGCAGCATCCCCTTCTGTATATCTCACTGAAGCTGCGCTGCAGCAAGCAAGGAGTACAGAGAACGGAAGAAGCAAACACAAAAAAAAGGCCCCGGGACGAGGAAACATCCCATTCCTCCTCCTTCAACCCCCTTGTTGCTCAGCTCAGCAGTGGTTGCATATAGGTCTCTAGGCCCAACCTTTTTCGTAAAACGCTCCCGCTCAGATCGCTTGAGGCCACTCGCTCTCGAGGCTCATCAATTCCTAACTTACCCGTCTAGCTGCAGCGGTTAGGTTGCTAGTTCCGTGGGATAAGTAAAAAAAAAAAGAAAAGAAGAGCAGCTGTTTAGGTACATTACCCATGCGCTTGATGCATGCAATGCATGACATCGCACTTCAAGGGAGAATTGTCCTGCCCCCCTCACCCTCATTCCAGGAGAGGAGAGAAGTTAGAACGGGCGTTTGTATTCTATAATTACGATTATTTTATTCTTGCTGTTGAATTTTTTTTAGCTGACAGGATGGAGATCCCCAGCTGCGTTCCGCACACTAGTTACTGGACTTACAATAATAGCTCAGGTGGTGTCCATTATTGATTCCCGGGGGGTTCGCATGGATGGCATGCTGTTGATTCGAGCGAACTAGCTGCTAACTCCCTAACTGACGACTAACAGCTGCTGTCTTGCTTTAGTGCAAGACTGCAAGTGCCTAGCGTCTGCTCTGAGCAGGGGTAGAAATGGTCAATGCGTCTGGCGCGGTAATTTTTATGTTTTGGCTGTGGCTCTGTGGGTGGTTTTACATGGACTTGATACAAGAGGGCTGATCGTGCTTTTTTAAATTTTAAATTTTTTTTTGAGTAGCTTGAAGTAGACAATAACTAATTGCATTGTATCTTTTTTTTCTGTTTATGTATACAGTACATCTCCTCTTGTGTTTGTTTTGTTTTGTCCGGTCAGAATAATACCGCATTGTGATATCAGGCACTACTGGAACCACACTGTCGTCATTGTGGTTCGGAGAGTTGCGCTTTCCATGTTGTTTTCGTTAGGATCGATCCTCAGGTCTACGGAATACTCGTACTAATAAATTCCACATCCCACAAGACATCATGCACGCATTAATATCAAAGAATTGGTTGGTTGGTTATGCAAACAAAATCACAGGTTTTCGGTAACTACTTTTTTTTTTACCTGAGCTTCCAATTCTTCTTTTCTCTGGTTGTGGATAGACCCGGTGCAGGTGGAGATTCAATTAGATTATTATCGTTACTCACACATCAGACACGGCCCACCGCATCCAGATATAACAGAACATCATCGAGATAACTTCCTGTGAAGGAACCCCTCTTCTCTCTTTCTCTATTCTCTCGTTTGGTGGAGTATACATTTATATCGGCACTTATGACATCAGTTGATGCAGGTGATAGATAGAGAGACCTGCCGATGAACATGCGCACTTCGGGATTATCATTGGTGGCCAATTCATGCAACAATTGAGAGGAAAAGAGATTTTTGATCTCATCTACCACTTGAAGAGTACATGTACAGTACATACATACCTGTACAATGATGAGGAAGATACGCGTATCTATGAGCTGATGGCTATTGAAGTGAGATGCACTATCTCTGAACACTGGGTATGTATATAACATCTCTAGCTATATATCATGCAGCCCTCCACTCTTCACTATCAATCAACTTTGGAATCCCCCCTTTTCATCTATTTCATTGGCAGTTGCAAGCTACCATGAAGGCACACACAACTGACTCACTTCTATCATGCTATACTGCCACCTGGGCAGCGAGCGGGTACACAGCATATATATAGCACTCATACGTGCAGACAGGGCAGAATACACGCAGACAGACAGATAGACAGACAGAGAGGAATGATCAATCACGCAATGAAGCTGGTTCAGCTTAGTTATCAATTTGCCATTCATCTTAACTCTTTCTGCATAAACTGCGGCGCTTGCAGGCAGGCAGGAATAAGCTGGGTTTTAAATCGAGCCTATAGTTGCCTGCATAGCAACATTATTCACTTGTTTCTCTCTCTCTCTCTCTCACTCTCTCTCTCTCTCTCTCTCTAACTGGCTGGGTCTGTTGAGGCCTGTTGAGAGAAAACATCTTAGCAGGGAGCTTAGCTGAAAGCAGGCTGGATGAGATGTGACACACTTCCTCATATATTTATTCGGGAGGAACGGATTGAAGGGAGTGAGCGGAGCGAGGAAGAGCTATATTATAATGTAATATAATATACCTATTCCCCCCTCTTCTAATCTCTATTTATTTTCCTCTGCGTCCGCCCTCACGTCCCGCGTCCAGATTCACAAAATGAATCTATGCCACCACCACCCGTCTCAAATAAAAAAAGAGGGGGGGGGAAAGAGGACTAACTAACTAGTTACGCCAGGTCTATTTCAAAATTTTGCCTGAGTAAAAATAAATTTCACTTCTCAATCTTCTCATTGTTTCTCTCTCTCTCTCTTTCTCTCAATCTCTCGTCTCTCCCTCTTTCTTTTCCCCTCGTCCCATCGAATCCAAGACCAAGACCATGTAAAGTGCATGCATGTCAGATCTCAATTGAAATCCTGCACAGGTTCACAGATCAGCTGAGTTCTCTACAGATTATTGATACCGGAATTGCAGTCATGCGAGGCTTTGTGTCTATATATATATATATATATATGTCTATATGTATGTATATATAGGGGATGAGTTGCTGGGGCGGGAGGGGCAGCTCAGCTGGTACGATTTATGCCTGGCCCGGCTCAAGTATATATAGCTCAGAGAGATTGCATGCATAATGAGAGATAGCAGGGGGTCAGATTCAAGCAGTTGTTTTTTCCTCTACTGCTCTCTTTCTCTTTTTTTTTTCTTATCTTTTCTCTCCCTTCTTCATTTCACAGTTTTGTACTTCATACGCTTAATATAAAGCGTGAAACGACTGGTTACACGGGGGGGAGGTTTAATATATATATACATATACGGAGTACAGTTACATACCTCCGCATCATGTGAATAGAGATGAAATATAGAACACAATTGAAAAAATTCAATGAATAGAGTAGAATAGAGTGAGTAAGAAGAGCTATGAAATGGCAGCTACTTGAAGAATGAGAAAACTGCAATTGAGAGGGGGCGGGAGGTTTCCATATCACCTGCTAGAGGTTTGAACTCATGCTTCTTTGCCTTTTGTACTCATTGTGCTGATATACTTACTTATTACCCTGTACAAATCAGGACAGTGCGTGTTTGAGAAACCTCAATTCATAATATTAAAGATAGTTGACTATATAATTCTGGAGATATATATATGTTTTAAGCAGGAGTTTTACACCCTAACTAACAAGTTTGCTTTTACAAAAGCGTTGAGAGAACACACCCATCCACCCTGTGCCAGCTAGTTGCTACGTCACTTGGTCTGTACGGGTATTTCCACATGGACAGAGGGGGATGGATATAAGTTATTGGCGATGTCGATGGTAACTACTGATATACTCAAACCTATTATTGCTGGAGCTGTCTAGATATCTATCTATCTATGCTGAAAGAATGGGCTGAGAGGCAACTAGCCATTAGAAAGAAAGCTGGATTCCCTCTCAGTGCTAATCATATATCATTTATTTCGTCTGATTCTTTGCTGTGCTCAACTTGGAGGGGTCGGCAGGGGGCAATTATAACTAATATTTTACACGTCACAAAGGGGGTTCTTGCTCATTTCTTTTTAACTTTTGTTTTTTACTCCTCAAAGTGTTTCCTCCTCGCCCCCCTCTGTACATGTACAATCCAAAACCATTCCAAAAGGGTAGGATTGGGCGGGGACGAACAGTGCATTTGTCCCTGCGTAGCCTATATATATATATATAGTGGATGGATGGGGTAGGTTTTACGCTTCAAAACGTAAGCTAGCATAAGAAAAGCGGAGGAAAGGGGAGGAAGCTGGATTCTTCACTGAATCAATCTAGGCTGAACCCGCCCCTTTTACGGAATGTATCGATATTAGGGAGCATGGAGCAAAAGACATGGCGTTTCAGGAACACGACGGCGATGAATCATGGATGCGGGATACATGCACGACACACGGACGGAGAGAAATACGTACGCGCACCCAAAGGACACAGACGCAGAAACAGAAACAGCTGACGAAAGCAGAAACCAAAACCACCATGGGAAGCGGAGGGGACAAAAAGACGGAGGGAAAACCATGTCTATAGATAGAATATTGGAAATCGTAATGGACAGATGGAGATGAAAATGTTTTTTGGAAATAGATTAGATCTTTTTATTTTGTTACCGCCCTAGTCCCTAATCCCTAGGCCCCAGGGAAAGGTAACTCAAGCCATCTTGGATATACACAAAAAAGGAAGTAGAAAATGGAAAACGGAAAAAGGAAGATGAAAAACATAAAATAAAATAAAGGACGCGCAGAATGACGAAATCTCTTTAAAATAATGGTCTCGAGAATCAGAAGTGTGGATGGTGGAGGCGTTTCACTTCTGCGCCAGTTACCCACATGCTGCTAAGGGATTTGGGACGGGTGGATAGATGTACACGTGGATAGATGTGGATGTGGGATGTAGATGTTGTGTGTGGGACGAAGAGTGAAGATATGATAGAGCTATTAAAACACGGGGTTGGAAGGGGAAAGATTGGTTGGGTGGTGAGGTGTGAAGGGGGGTGGTTTGGGAGGTTGGTAGCAGAAAGGAGAGATGATGGTAGGAGCGGTGTCGTGTAGAGGAGCGTTGAGATTAGGATTTGTTTTCCTTGTCTTGTTTTTGGTCATCTAGTTTCTTGTCCTTCTCATGTCATGCAATTGGATGGGAATGCATCAGAACTTTTCAAAAACTTAGAATGGCGGGGATGGAACGTTGGGCATTTCGCCGGATTCTTGCTGCTCCATCAGCTCTTCCGAGGCCATTTCGAAGGAGACGGCGAGACCGATCTTGGCTTGTTGCTGTTGATAGTAATAAATTCGGTTAGTTGGGACGTTTTGTTCTCCTACATAAAAAATTCTTTATACTGGACATGTGGGAAACATACATTGACTTGATCAATCTCTCCAGCGAAAGTCAGAGAGATAGGCATGGCGACGCGCTTTTCCAAGAGACAGCTCAGCTTGCCAGCACTATCGATTTGTGCGCGGAAGGTTGATGCTCTGAATTCGTATTTGGCTCCGATAGTCGTGGTGCCTTCTTTGCGGATGTCACCCATCATTCCCGAGGGGCTAGGGGCGAACTGGAGGTTCATATCAACGCCGGCCTCAACCTTATCAGACAGCTTCTTCCAGTACGAGGCATTGATGGCGCCTTGAGCTTGAAGCTGGGCACTGGCAATCCAATCATCTCCCTTGTACTTGGCGCAATAGGACAGGGCGGTTTCGGGCGGGACGCTGAGGCCCTGTCGCTGCCACATGGCCTCAAGACCCAATGCGAGGCTCGGGGTGACGGATTGAAGATAGCTTCCGACGAATATTCCGGTGACGCCGCCTTCTAGGAAGGATGGGTTGAAGGCCTTGAGGGAGGCGGAGAAGTCTGCGCCGGTGTAGTCGTTGTCGATCTGGAGCAAACCCTGCGCACTTCCGGGCATTATCTGCGTGTTTGTCTTTGTAACCCACGCGGAGTTCCATCTATAGTTGGCGACGGCGGCAAGGGCTCCATCACTACCGAGGTTTCCTTGTAGGAAGACCTTTTTTCCACCGTTAGAATCTCCGATATACTCCAACACAAAAGCCGCTCCAAATGCGAGGTGGGATATGGCACATACCTTAGGGGATCCGAACATAGAAGAAAAGGCATAGGGGGGCAGGGTTCCTTGCTGCGAACCCATTGTGAAGGCGTGGGAGACGCGGAAAAGAGGAGACATGCCGAAGACCTTTGTCAGATCTGCCCGGAGGCCTGTGAACATGAAGTTGGACAGCAGGACATCCTTCTGGACTTCTCTGGCGACATTCTCTACGGTTCCCGGATTGGACAAGCCCAGCGCTTCCCTTCGGGTGGAGAATGAGCTATATGCATCTTTGAGGGCGTCGGCTACAGAGTTATCTGTGAGGAAAGAGAGGGCGTCGGACATATTGGGCGGGAACCTTGGAAGGACACGGAGGGTTCAATTTAAGACCAAAAAAGGGAATTCGAGGGCCGCCTCTACAGTGAACAGGAGGGAATGAGGCAAAATAAAATCGAAAGGTCTCAGTAGTAAAGGCAGCCCGGGAGCAATGGAGCTATTGGCGTATAACAGAACCTTTACTCGGAGGATGGTGATATTGTTTCCAGGTTCTTTTTCCAGGAAATTATAGAGCGAAGTTGGGAAGGTTGAACATTTTGATACGCTAGGACACTTTGGGACTAGCGCCAGTCCTCGGCTGATGTCAGGCTTGGCGTTCCCCGTTCCCAAACGGGAGAAAATGACTTCAGTTCAGCTTTATATACGCGGATCAACAGAGATACATACAGAGATACATACAGACAAGGACATTCGTTAACCTGTGTCTGCGTCTGTGTCTGTGCCTGTATCCGTTGGAAATGTCGCTGTTGTTGGCTGTCGTTCTCGTCTGCGCATAGGAACGGTTCTGGTGTTGGGTTGGTCTGAAGCTCAGTTCCGGCTCTGGCCCTAGCTGGCTGCTATCTATATACTACGCTTGCTGGGAGTCTGCCGTATAGACCCCCCGCAGGAGACATACACTACTATCTATTCTCTCTCTATATATATACATACACACATATATTTATACTCTACCTACATTGTGCTCCTCAAGCATATCTTGCCAGACATTAGGGATCAAAGCCCACTCCCGCTGTTCTAGTGAGGTCAGGATCAGCACTACTTCAAGCATGGACACACTTCTGTAAGAAGCTCCCACTACCACCTATTATCCCTCTTAACTTACTCCCTCACGGTTAGCTATATAATTCCAGTCCGCTAACTAGCTAATCAGGACAGCGGATGTCGTCGCGAGCTCTCCCCGCTTCCGGAAAAAGTCGAGCACCTCGGTCGACGCCATCCATGATCTGCCAGAGACTGGCGAGCTTGCCCCCGCTCAGCTCTACAGCACCGAGTCCGGACGCCTCTTCCACTCCGGGCGTATAGTAATCATCACCGTCGGCTTGCCCGCTAGGGGTAAAACGTTCGTAAAGGCGTCATCTCTCCCTTTTGTTTGTTTCTTTTTACTAGGGCTTGAGTGAGCTAACTCACCTCGGTTTGACTCTAGACACATATCTGTTGCGCTTGCACGGTACCTCAGATGGTTCGTGTTTACTTCCATTGATTTATTTATCTTCAGCTTAACTGTTAGTGAGCTGACATAGCCGATATATATATAGGCTCGGTGTGAAGACGCGGATATTCCATCTGGGGGACTATCGACGTGCAACGGTCGGGCCTGGTCAGGATGTTCCTGATGATTACTTTTTTGTCAACGGTGGGTGAACGCCAATGTGTTGTCATTGATGTTTTCCCTCTATACATCCATTCTGATACCACTTTTCACTTTTCTCCCCCCTTTTGATTGCTAGAGCCACTAGATATACATTTCTGACCAAGCAAAACTCTATAGCATCCGCCTCGTCCGTCCTTCTCAGGCAAAAAATCGTGAAGAAGTGTAGAGAAGACATCTACCATTTCCTAAACCACGAGAACGGCCAGATTGCCATATATGACGCTGTGAACCCAATTGCCGCTGGTCGTCGGTCCCTAGCCAAGGAATTTGCTAAGCATGACATTGATGTAAGGCCTTTGAACAATGCTCTATGTACATATAGTGCTATATGATGGGTAGGCATACTAACATTCACTTATACTCTAGACACTGTTCATCGAGTCGCTGTGTGACGATGAGAGGATAATTGAAGAAAACGTCCTGAGCGTAAAGATATCTTCTCCAGACGTATGTTGTCGTGCCATACATATGCCTCGCTCGGTGTGCTGAACCTAATTTGCTGAGTTTTCTTCATGATGACAGTACGTCGGATGGGACCCAAAGGATGCCGTAAAAGACTATCTGGCGCGAATCTCGGCACGTATACCGCAGTTTCAGACTATGAATGAATCGGAGCTGAATTATATCAAGGTTGGTAATTACTCCGGCACTCCTGTCACCACCCCTTCCTAAATAGTTTTTCTTATGTTTTTCCTTTACTCAAAGATGAGTATCATATTAACGTGCAAGGTAGATGATCAACGCCGGCGAGCGCATGATGATCAACAACCGCTCGTTCGGCTACCTACACCACCGGATTGTCTTCTACCTGCTCAATTTACATATCAAATCACGACATACATACTTCGTGCGGGTAAGCTTTAATACCACGTCTTTCTTCCAGATATGATAATTGGACTGACAGTGGGAAAACAATTCAGGCTGGAACCTGCCTGGACCCAAACTCCTACAAAACCGATGCACCCCTCTCCGAACAAGGCCTGGACTATGCTCGCAAAATGACCGAGAGACTCCTGCAGCACCGTGAATCAGAGAGACAGGCACTTATCGCTGAGCAGGGTGATGGTGCTGACACGGAGTTGAAACCACTTATGGTGTGGACATCCACCCGGCGCCGGACAGTGGAGACTGCACAATTCCTACTCGAACGGGGCTACAAAATACGCCATCGGTCACAGATGAGCCAGTTGAACCCTGGTGTCTGTGAGAAGATGTCCGAGCGGAGGATTCGGCTGGAGTATCCGGATGAGGTTGCGAAGCATGAGATGGATCCGTATCATCATCGGTACCCGCGGGCTGAGTCGTACCATGACCTCGCCGTGCGCCTTGAACCGATTATCCTTGAACTTGAACGGGAGCGGAATGACCTGCTTATCATTGCGCATGAGAGTGTCCTGCGTGTGCTGTATGGGTATCTGATGGCTTGTAATGCCGCGGATATCCCGTTCTTGTCATTTCCGCGCGATGAGATCATTGAGGTATGTCGTAAACCACTTTTCTATTCCTAGAACCCTTGATAATATTCCTATATACATGGCACACACGTCTTAACATATTTGCACAAAACAGATCATCCCAGCAAGCTACAACAACAAAGCGAAACGAATACATATCCCTGATCTCCCGCCGGAGATTATCCCCGCGTCGCCCGAGGATATCAAAATACCTGTTCCACCCAGTGGAGTTGTCTCACCGATGCCTGGTGGGTTGGATGGGAATGAGAATGGGAGTACTAATGGCGATGGCGGCGGTGGGGGTGAAAGTAGTGGTATCGGTACCGCGGGACTGAGTATCCCGCGCGGAGCCACTCCGGCGGGTGGGTTCAGGCCGCAGAGGGATGGAGAGAAGATTTTGCAACATCATGCGGAGGATGTTGTTTAGGGTTTGGGCGTTTGTTTGTTTGTTTGTGAGTGTGTGTTGGGTTGAATGTTCTTCTTTCGTCGATGATGAAGCCATGGGATGATGAAATATGTTGTCCAGTATTTCCCACGCGTGTCTTTTATGCGTGATGTTTGATGTTTTGATGTTTGATGATTGATAACTGATGCTTGATGTCTGACATGGGTGTTCATTTCTTTCTTTTGTTTTTCGAGCGAGTATCACCCTGTGTCGCTGGTTTTCGTTTGGTCTGGCTTGGATTATAATTATAGAAAAAAACAAGAAACATATACATTCCCTTGATATATTGATTTCCCTCTTCCTTTGACAACAGCGAAGAATTATCTCATCCGTCCCTAGTTACCCCCCATGCAACGTAGAGACGAATAATATATTATCCCCCTGCTGAATCTGATACTTCTCCTCGCCCTCTAATTCCCAATCGGCATCATTTATTAGGACGAGGATACCAGGCCGTCTAAATTTATATGTAGATAAAGGAATTACACCCCCGCCATTATTAGCCAGAAATTCAAATATCCCTCCCTGTATTGATACCGATGCCCACTCACGCATCATGATAACCAACCGACCATATTCTGAGGACGGAAAGGAGAGGATAATAGAGGATATCTACTTACACAGCCCCATCAACCACAAAAAACTCCTTCCGCTGATCTGTCATGAGATTTTCTATTAGGTAGTGGACGAGGGAGGCTATGGATGTTGGCTCAGGGTCTCCGTTCGATGGGGACGGGTATGTGGCGGGAATGGAGAGGGTGTGTTTTCGCTTGTTCTCGAAGAGGGATTCGAGGCCGCCACTGTGTCAGGATAAGGGTACATATCTATGTTAGCTTGTGGACAGAGGGGGGAATGGGAGACGGAGAGGAGGAGAGGAAGGGGGGTTGGAATCATACCTGAATTCTACGGTGATGGAGAGGGACTGGGAGGAGGGAGAGGGAGATGGGGTGGTTATGGAACCCATGATAACTGTATGCCTGCAGGGTATATCTACAGAGGAATGGTTAGGGAATAAAACGAGATGTTGAGGCGGTGAAATTGTTTTGGTGACCTAGAGTGAGTGAGCATCTAATGTACTGTACGGGATGTTCTTTTTTGTTGCGGGGAAAATATATTTTATGTTCTTATCGATAAGGGAAGGCGTGGGCTGAAATTTCCGACTCCAACCACGACAAACGGGATACATCACATACATCGTACCACCAAGAATAACCCAACAACCCCGCTAAACGAACTACAAGCGCAAATCGACATACATGGAGATATAGTAATAGCCATCTCTCTCTGTTAGACGACGACAATCCAGCCGCCAGCGCCATGGCGCCCTCAACCCTCACCGCCCGCGCCGAATACATCTCCGTTGGCGGAAACAGACACACCTCCGCCGCGGACTGGGACGAGAACACGGGAATTCTCGCTTTTGGCGCTGATAACAATGTTGCCCTCTGGGATCCTACCGTATGCCCTTATTAATCCTTCTTGCTGCTTGACCTCAATTGCAACAAATATAGTATAATGTATATTCTTACAATTTGCTTTTTTTGGGGAGCGTGAACAGGACAAACATAAAACGGGGGTATATGCTCTGTTAAGCGGCCATACCGATGAAGTCAACGCGGTCAAATTTTACACGCTTCCATGCTCAGATGGTGGTTCCCACCAGTTCCTCCTCACCGGCTCCGCAGATCGGACGATACGGGTCTGGCGGCGGCAGGATACTCATGAATCCGATGCTACTCCATCTAAAGCTACATCTACTACTACAAGACCGTCATTCTCGCACGTTGCAACCCTCCACGGCCATGAAAGTGCCATACACTGTATTGCCGTCGCGCGCGGCTCTGGGCTGTTTGTATCTGGCGCCGCAGATGAGACGGTGAGGGTGTGGAGACTTAGCGAGATTAAGGGGGACAGTGGTGGTGCTGCTGCTTCAACGATAGACGGCCAATTGATACAAACGATCACACTGAAGCCGAGGTATTTCGCGTTGACGCTTGCATTGAGGGCGCTTCGCGGGAAGAAAGAAGAAGGGGAGAAGGATTGCGGGTCTGCGCCACCTATGGTGTTGGCTGTGGGCGGAACGAGGACTGCGATACAGATATATGTGATGCAGGAAGGGGGAGGGGATGCGGAAACGGAGGCACCCCAGTTCGAGCTTAAAGCTAATCTTATCGGTCATGAGGCGTGGGTGAGGTCTCTTACGTTTACAGAAATGGATGTTGAGCAGAGTCAGTCGCAATCGCAATCGCAATCGCAGGATTTCTTCCTTGCGTCTGCTAGTCAGGATAAATACATTCGTCTCTGGCGCGTTCATGCGGGCGATGATGTTGTCCCGGCTCGAAAGAACGCTGACGATGAAGGGGTAATATTGGGAGGGAACCTCGAGCAGAGGCTTTCTAACAAAGCGCATGAATTCGCGGCGAGCGGGTCGAAGTATTCGGTTACTTTCGAAGCTCTCCTGTTCGGCCACGAGGACTGGATTTTCACTGTCGCGTGGAACTCGGACCCAAAAAATCCAAAGCTCCTCTCTGCCTCTGCTGATAGCTCGCTCGTTATTTGGGAATCGGACCCGGTATCTGGTGTCTGGTACTCCGCCGCGCGCATGGGGGAGATTAGTGCTCAGAAGGGATCTACCACCGCCACGGGCAGCACTGGTGGGTTCTGGATCGGCCTCTGGTCACCCCGTGGTGATACGGTGGTCAGCCTGGGCCGCACGGGTTCCTGGCGATTGTGGGAGTATGAGAGGGAGTCCGATTTGTGGGTACAGAATATCGCTGTTACGGGCCATGTGAAGGCGGTTAATGGGATTGAATGGGAGCCTACAAGTGGGGGCTACCTGCTGTCGACGAGTTCAGATCAGACTACGAGACTACATGCGAGGTGGAAACATGTCAATGACAACGGGTGCTGTTACTCATGGCATGAATTTTCCCGCCCACAGATCCATGGCTACGATCTTAACTGCATTGCTTCATTGGGACCATGGCGCTTCGTCTCCGGCGCCGATGAAAAACTTCTCCGCGTCTTCAACCAGACAAAAGCAATCGCAAACCTCCTCGAAAATCTAACCGGCTTCACCGGCGGAGTCAAGCCGGCCGACATGCCCGAGGCCGCTAACATCCCCGTCCTTGGGCTCTCCAACAAAGCCGCTGACGACGACGTAGATCTCGCCGACGAAGGAGAAGGAGAGGATACCCAATCCGCACCCGCACCGGAAGCAATCCCACAAGCCTCTGCCCTCCACCTCCCCCACCCACCCCTTGAAGACCATCTCTCAAAATACACCCTCTGGCCCGAGCACGAAAAGCTCTACGGCCACGGCTACGAAATCTCCGCCCTCGCCACCAGCCACGACGGCACGCTCATCGCTACAGCTTGTAAGGCCAGCTCGCTGGACCACGCCGTTATACGCCTGTACGACGCAGCAGCGACGACATGGCATGAGATCAAGCCGCCATTGGCGGCGCATTCGTTGACTGTTACTTGTCTAAGGTTTTCGGCGGATGATAAGCTTTTGGTTAGTGTGGGGAGGGATAGACAATGGGCGGTTTGGAGGCGGGAGGATAAGGAGGAGGGGGATGGGAAGAGGGGGGTTTTTAAGTTGTTGTGCGCGAATCCGCGGGGTCATTCGAGGATGATCTTGAATGCGAGTTGGGCCCCGATTATTGGGAGCAGTGGGCCCAGAGTGTTTGCGACGGCGGGACGGGATAAGGCCGTGAAGGTGTGGATGCAGGAACAGGAAGAGGGCCAGGGGGTGTCTTTTACGTGTAAATCTACCATTTCATTCGCGAGTCCCGTTACGGCTATTGATTTCCTATCTGAGGTTGTTGGCGGGGATCGGTTTTATCTTGCCGTTGGTTTGGATACAGGGAGGATTAGCGTACATGCATTTGCGATTGATGGGCTTGGGGAGGTTCGGGAGGCGATGGCGTTGCCTGCGTTGGAGTGTCCGTCGAAGGCTATTACCCAGTTGGCATGGAGGCCGGTGGGTGCAGAAGGAAAAGAAGCGGACGAAGGGTATGAACTTGCTGTTGCGAGTGAGGATAGCTCAGTGCGGGTGTTTAAGGTTTTGGATTTGTGTCCGTAGCCAACGGGAATGTTATTAAATGAATGTGCCGCATGTGCCACGGACAATAACTATTTATATATGAACATAGAAATTTTTTTCCGTATATCTTCCTTGGCGTTGAGGCCTGCCTCCCTTCTTTGAAGCTCTAGAAAACCTTCCCAGCCATCGAATCCCAAATATAGAGTAAAATGAACTAATGGTGGTTGAAACTCACTCCGCAAGAACGTTCCCAAATGCAACTAAAGCAGAATGCGCCACACGAAACATAGCTAAAAAGGAAAAAGTGCCCGTGTTTGCAAATATCAATACCCTCTATGTCAGTCAGCCTGTCTGTCATTATTCAACCGGAAGCTGCTTCCCCTCTCCCGGCAGGCCCGGCCGTGGTCCTCTCTCCCTCAAATCTCTTTTCAACCACTCCAACACCACCTCTCCCAACCGACTATTCTCCGAACCAGAAGCCTGCTTCCCCATCTCAAACTTCTCAATGGCTCCCGAATCCCTCACCCGGCCCAAATGCATATGTACCAAATGCGTCGGCCACTTGGCCAGATTATCCAAGATATGCGTGGCATACACAATCGTGCACTCCCGCTCCTCCGTCTCCCGCTTCAGAAAGCCCAGGAACTCACTCCGGCTCAACAGATCCAGGTCCACCGTGATCTCATCGAGTAGGAGGAGGGTCCAGGGCCGCAACAGGCCCATGGCAAGTTGCACGCGGCGTCGTTCCCCATCGGAGACGGCGTGCATGTGCCAGTTAAGGTCTATGTCGAGGATCCGGACGAGTTGGTCGCGGCGGGCTGGGTATGCGTCACCGCCCA
>LDEV01000897.1:0-17595 GCA_001014755.1 Blastomyces silverae | reverse complement strand
CTTCGTAGCGGGGCTTGGTGTGAGGGACATGGTTGCAGGGGTCGCACCTTGGGAAAAAGCCGTCATTTTTCTATTCATCCACAGTTCACACTGGTTTCATTGGTGATCCTCGTCGCCAAATTCTTCCACCCTCTACCGGCTCAAACTGTTCTCGCTGACATCATCGGGACAACCCTCTGCTGAATCTCGTCGTTCCTCTTGCCCGCCCCTTCACATTCTTCCCCCCTCTTTCCACCGTCTCTTCTCTGCAGCCCTCGAGAAATATCTGTTTGCTCTTCCTGACTTGTGCCTTCATGAAACCGCGAAAACCTCTCGTTGTTTCGCGTCCTCTTCCCTCTACACCAGGCCCGTCATGGCTTTGGTCCAATACCTCAAGAGGGCTGTCGCCTGGATCGCTCCTCCACCAGCAAAATCCGCCGATGGTCGCGATCAATGGCCCTCACGCGCAGCCTTTCTTCTCGCTGCCATGGGCGGTTGTGCTGGTCAAGGGAACCTGCTCCGGTATCCTTCTGTGGTTTACAACAACTACGGAGTTCAATGGTTCATTCCCTACCTGATCGCCGTTATCGTCATTGCTATCCCCGCACTCATTCTTGAAATATCTATCGGCCAGGCCTACCGCGGTGGAAGTGTCATCGCTTTCAACAATGTTCACAGGCGACTGAAAGGCGTGGGCTTGGGTCCCATCATTGTCAGTTTCTTGGTCACCCAATATTTCACGGTCAACCTAGCCTGGATTATGAACTATTTCCGCAACTCCTTCATCAGCCCCTTGCCTTGGGAGGGCAAAATTGAGGAGTTTTACCACCGGGATGTGGTCCAGAATATAGATCCAATCCTTGGCAGTCTAACAGCTGGGAATCGCGCCGTTGCTGCCTATACTCAGTATCCCGGGGTTCGTCTCATTGGCGAAACTGTTGGCTGGAGTGTTTTTATCTGGTTCCTGGTTTGGGTGTCAATCTTCCGCGGTGTGGGCCTGACCGGCCGGGTTGTCTACTGGACGATGGGACTTCCCATTGTCACCACGATTATTCTAGTCGGCCGTTCCTGTTCTCTTGAGAATGCTGGTGAAGGGGTTAAACTCCTCTGGGCTACATGGAGGGGTGAGCAGCTAGCAACACCAAAAGTCTGGCAAACCGCCGTCGGGCAAGTCTTCTTCTCTACTGGCATTGGATTCGGGTACTTTACGTCGTACGCCTCCTATAACGCAAAGTATTCAAACGCTGTGATGGATGCAATTCTTATCTGTGGGAGCAATGTCCTTTTCGAGAACGTCGCGGCCTTCGCTATCTTCGGTGTTATCGGTTACCTACGCCGTTGGCCGGATGAGAACGAGCAATTGGGCGCCTTTGTCGTGGGATTCCTCACTCTCCCTGAAGCGGTACTTCACATGCCAGGAGCCAATTTCTGGGCGGTTCTCTTGTTTTTCACACTTGTTGTCCTGGGCTTTAGTTCGGCGTTCGTGATGCTGGATGCTTGCGCGACGCTGGCGGTTGACGCCGGACTGAAATATTCCCGCCCTGTGATTGTTACGTTTCTCACCATACTATCATTTCTCATGTGTCTACCCTATTGCACAGAGTTTGGCTTCTATCTCCTCGATGGAATAGACAGGTGGATCAACAATGTGGCCTTGCTTTTCGTCGTGTGGTCGGAGCTCATCAGTGCCACCGTTGTATACCGCTGGACTGATGTCACCTCCCAGACAGGGCTGCCCGCTTTCGTGATTTACAACATAGGATATTTCGGCGGGCAGATTGTTGGTATCAGCGTCGCACATGGTCTTGAGAATCCCACCGCTGGTGCAATCGCCGGCTTTTGCCTGTACATCTCCTTTTCGATTCTCTCAGTTCTCCTTGCCAAGACCCCAGACATAAAAGCGCCTAGCTTTTGGCATAACAGTATTTTCCTCGCGCGATTCTGGTATCTTGCTTTCTACTCTGTAAGTTGAAAATTCCCACCCAGTGGCGCCATTTTTACATGCGTCATAGCAAGATCTGACATTTCCTTATCAGGGAAATCAACTCCGTCGTGACCTTAACCTCGTTGTTAGCGGTCGCAAGGGCAATTGGCGAATCCCACATTTCTGGCCTTTGTTGCTTCGATACATTAGCGCTCCTATCCTCGCGATAATCTTCAGTTTCGCTTATCCGCAATTCCACACACTACGGTACGACCCACTGATGATTGCAGGCTTTATTTTGGCCCATATCTGTCTCTTTGCAATACTATTAGGCTTCGTGATGCCAAGGTATTATGATATATTTATCCCACCGCATCGCAGAGCTGAAGGAACCGAGGAAACAGTTGCGAATGAACCGAAGGTTAGGGATGATGATGTCATTGATCAACCAGCTATTGTCGGTGATCTCGTCGAGGATGGCTTTGGGAAATCGATAGGATCTAGCGAATAACTTAACTACCCAGATGGCATGGAGTTACAGTACCCCGGGAATACCCTACGGAGTACGGAGTACAGCGATTTCTAATGCTTCGGCTTTCTGACTTCCCTGAATTGCTTTCTTTCGCTACCCTTGCTCTCAATCGCAGGTTTTTTTTACGCTGCTTCACTTTCTCTCGTTTCTTTTCGTCCTTTTTAACCACCTGATAATTTTTCATCTACATACCACCACCACATGAAATGGCCTGAAATGAAAATTTGTTGTCCTTCTACTTAAAGGCTCTTGCTAAAATCCGCCTTGGAAGCATCTACATGCGAAGCTTAATTTTCACCCAGCACACTTAGTCTAAAGCTGGTAGGTTTGTGAGAATTAATTGACGCACTTTCCTTAAAAAAAGGGGTTACTTGCGGGGAGAAAGAAAGCTTACCTCCGATTGGTTGGCGTTCTGAGTATTCTGCCTTGCATTCAAATCAATAACATTTGGATTTGGATCACCAAAAGAAAAACTGCGCTGGTGTCAGCCGATCGACACTTTACAAGCGTGGCGTCCGTGCTGAAAAAGCTTAGCTGCAACCACCCACGCATGTTGCCGATTTTTTCAGGGGATGAGAGACATGAATGCTCTCCATACCACACGTGCAAACTTCCGTATATCTTATTGGAGTCGGCCGCTTCATGTTGACGTTCTCACATATGCTTAATTGTCAAAAGATCGTTTCTAAGGTTCTAGAAACGCTCGCGCCAATGCTCAGGCAGACAGTTAGACGCGATCATTTTGCTGAGGGATTTATTTCTCTCCGTTATTTCCTGTCAGCCATACACGAGGAATGCCGGTTCTTGAAGTACGTGCGCCCGTTCTCAACGCGGTCACCATACTCAGCACTCCTGTGGCTCAAGTGAAAAGTGAATCTGCTGAGATACCTTGTCACTTTTCATTAAATCCACAAAACTTGTGCAATGATGACTTTCATGTCCCGATACCCTGTATCGTTAGCAAGAGAAACATTTGAGGAGGGTGAGAGGGAAATCATATAAGAGGGAAGATGACATATGGCATACGGTTCAAACATATAAAAAAGTTGGTCCCGCTCCTCATTGCTAGATGAAGAGTCGCCATCTTTTCTAGTATACCAGTCAGACAACCTTATTTTCCATATCAATTCACTTTTTGCCCTTGTCTTTAGAGTAATCACCAAAATGGTGTTGAATAATTACACCTATATATTTGCTATTGGCACATTCTTTGCCATACTCGACGCCTATAATAATGGTGCAAGTACGTGTCAGAAAATCTCAACTGTTCAATGGTTCCCGAAACTGACAGTTTTGACAAGATGATGTGGCAAATGCATGGGCAACCAGCGTGTCCTCGCGTTCCGTCTCATATAGGCAGGCAATGGTTTTCGGCACCATATTCGAGATGCTCGGTGCCATCACAGTCGGTGCACGCACGGCAGACACCATAAAAAACGGCATTATCCCTAACTCTGCCTTCCGTGAAAATGCCGGAGTTCAGATGCTCGCTTTCACCTGTGCCCTTGCAGCCGCTTCTTCTTGGGTTATGTGGTGCACACGGCACTCTGCTCATGTTTCCTCAACCTACTCCCTCGTCTCCGCTGTTGCTGGTGTCGGCGTCGCGACTGTCGGAGCGTCCTCTGTACAGTGGGGCTGGAATAATGGTAAAGGTCTGGGCGCAATTTTCGCCGGTCTGGCAATGGCGCCTGCCATTTCTGCTGGTTTCGCCGCGACCATCTTTATGCTCATCAAACTTGTTGTGCATATCCGCAAGACCCCGGTGCCATGGGCGGTCTACAGTTCACCCTTTTTCTTCCTCATTGCGGGCACCGTTTGTACCCTGTCTATCATCTACAAAGGGTCGCCAAATTTGGGTCTGAACAAGAAACCCGGATGGTTTATTGCTGCTGTCTCTCTAGGAACTGGAGCTGGACTCTCCATTCTATCGGCAATATTTTTTGTTCCATTTGTTCATGGAAAGGTTATTAGGAGGGACCACGGTATCAAATGGTGGATGTTTATTCTAGGGCCAACGCTCTTCAATCGTCGAAGTCCTGCTGTTGCGGACATGGCCAATGTTCCCAACTATGCCGTTGTTCAAGAGAATCCAGAAACAAAGCCCTCTCCGTCTCCTTGCTCACCTGAGTATGATCCTAAAGCCAACGGAGGCACCGCATCTCCCATCGAAGGCAAAGCCCTGGCATCTGGTGAAACAACACAACTTACATACAAGGAGCTTATTGCTGAGGGCAAAGACAAACTGCATGCAAAACTCCGAACTAACAGAGGCCCTTTAGGGTGGGCGATGCGAACACTCCATGATAATCCTCTAGGATCAGGTCAGATATATGAGACTCACAATATCAAGATCATGGCGAAGCGAATTCCTGCCATGATTGTTTGTGGAGCCCTCTACGGTATCCACTACGATATTCACGCCGCTCAGACTGGTATTTCTGGTACACCCGAAGGCAGACGGATGCAGCGGGTCTATTCCCACGCAAAAAAGTACCCTAATGAAGTGGAACATACCTACTCCTTTGTTCAGGTCCTTACTGCTTGCACTGCATCCTTCGCACACGGAGCTAATGACATTGGAAACTCGGTTGGACCCTGGGCGGTGATTTACTCTGCTTGGTCTACTGGGAATGCTGCTGCTTCCAAGGCTGCGGTCCCTGTCTGGCAACTTGCAGTTTTGTCGTTGTCCATTTCACTCGGCCTCGTTACCTATGGCTACAACATCATGAAGGGTAAGCGGAATTGATATCTAATCTCACTGTTCCTCTAGCTAACATTTTCATGACTTCTCATAGTGATGGGTAACAAGATTACATATCATTCGCCTAGTAGAGGTATTTTTCCCTGCTCCTTAGTTCTGCCGTTGCATCTGTTGACTATCTTTCTTCCATTGCAGGCTGCTCTATGGAAATGGGTGCGGCCATTACTGTTCTTATCTTCTCACAGTTCTCGCTTCCCGTGTCGACGTCTATGTGTATCACTGGTGCCACTGTGGGTGTAGGACTGTGCAACGGCACTCTCAAGGCGGTCAACTGGCAACGAGTCGGTCTACTTCTTCTTTCCTGGATTGCCACTATCCCCATCGCAGGCACCTTAGGTGGCATTCTCATGAGCTTAGTTCTAAATGCCCCGCACTTTCTTTAGTGCATTCATTGAAACTGGATGTTAAACAAGGTTTAGCTACTTTGTCACCTTGAGTTTTCACAGTCATTACAGTGTACTAGATAGCGAAGGAGGGGGAGGGGGAGAGAGGGGTGACAGAGGCTTGCATGGGTGCGCAGGGTTGATTTTGTGATCAGCATGCACATAATACTTCAACTAAGAGTATTCGCTAATTATTCACAAGAATCTCCTGGTGCTGAATTTTGATCAGATATTGCCATTCAGTGTATCCCTCTGTCAGACACATTTCTAAGTGTTTTGATGCTCTTCTGATTCTCAAGAATTGAACACTAAGTTCAGCAATATGATATCTACCAGCCCTCTAAATCTCTCGAAATGCCTAGTTATGAAGAATGACCTGACAAGTGAGATCCACACGTTCTGACCTTCATGATACTCAATTTCAAATGTGCAAATAGAGGTTACATACTAATGAACTGCATCAGTCTCAGTCAAATATATTAATATATATTTATATCTCTGTGTGTGTGTATCACATTCATATCTAGCCAACAGTTGAGCGCCACACTCACGCAACACACTAGGACATACACATACACTGTTCTACGAACAGAATAAATAGTTTATCCCTGCCGCCTTTTTATGCCAACACACAATTCAAGAGGCTTTCTCAAAAAGCCTTCTCTCGTTTCCAATGGACCCTCTTGTTGAAGCTCAAAGTCGAAGTTCTTGAAAACTGTAGCAGCCATACATTGCAGCTCCATTTCCGCCACATTTCGCCCAACGCAAGCACGTGGTCCCGTGCTGAATGGGATGAATGCAGCTTTTTGTTCGCTGGTCAAGCGAGCGGGATCCCACCGTGTTGGGACAAATTCCTCCGCATCAGGTCCCCATATCCTTGTCGAGTGGTGAATTGTGTAGGAGGGAACGGAAAGGACGGTTCCCGGGCGGAAGACACGGCCATGAATCATGACAGGCGATACCCCTTCCGGGATCAGCCGAGGAAGACCAAGGGAAGAAGTGCTGTGTATACGCATCGTCTCCGAGATGACCCACGAGAGGCTAATACTATCCATTAGTCCATCATTGAACAGCGCTAAATATGACTTGAAGAAAACGGAGCTCATACTATTGGATGTCTTTGACCATCGCATATGGCGGGACCTCTACCTCGTTCGGAATGATATTGTCAAGAACCTGTTGGAGCTTCTCCTTAACCCCAGGAGTCTTCAGAACCCAGTAGAGCATTGCACAAGCCGTGTTGGAGGTAGTATCTGACCCCGCGATCAGCTGAGTCAATGCCTCTGCAGTGAGTTCTTCTCGTCCAAGTTTAGCGCCCACCTCGTCACGTCCTTCCATTAGGCGTGCAAGCAGGTCCACACGTGTATTATCTGCGATGGCTTCAGGGCGAAGGCGCTCGGATACACGAGCAACAGCGATACCTGCAAGTTCTTCTACAGCCTCAAGGCCATCGCGGAAAAACCGATCCGGAAGAAATTTGGCCCAAGGTTTGAGTGTTGGCAAGATGCCTAGCGTCGCCGAGACCTCTCCGCGTCGATTAAGAACCTGGATCGCCGGCGCATACGTTGGAGGGCCGTCAGGAGACTTTCGAACTTCGGCAACATCCCGACCCTTCTCTAGCATGCCAAAAGGGGCGCCAAATGCCAAGTCACCGATGATGTCAAATGCGAGATAGTTAAACCAGTGTAGAGCATCGATTGAAGCATATTCAGTCTTTGGGTTGTGTTGCATGTCAGAGATCCGATTCCATTGCCGAACAAACTCTTCAAGGTTCGCATGAATGTATTGTTCAAATTGCCCGACAGACTTAGCACTAAATGTATGCGCAACTGTCTTGCGCTTCCGGGTGTGCTCTGCACGATCGCGGGTGTTAAAGAGGCCACGGCGGATAGATACAAATGCGTCATAATACTCCCTAGTCCCCAGAGGGGTTAGCAATTGCATCCACTGCTGGATGCCACCCACAAACAAGGCCTAAAATTGGGTGGGTTATAGTTCAAGTCATTGTCCTCATAAGAAGCTGGCTAATATAAAGGACTCACGATTTCAGAAACCGATTCCCGTGCCCATAAATAATTGGTATAGCATCTGGATCGGCTACCGAGACATGATGTGGCTGTAATCTCACAAAAGTACCATACTTCTTATGAGCATTGTCCACGGATCTATATCGTCTTCCTCGCCGGCATTGATACATAAGCCATAGATTTGAGAATGACGCCGCAAAAGGGCCAGGGACATCATGGAGGTACCATCGCTGCAGATAGGGAACGAGATAATATAGGGCCAGAAAGTAGAGTAAAGTATAAGGGCTTAAAAGGAAAGAGACAATCATTTTTGCTTTGGCAAAGAATACGAGAATAATGGGCCCTGAAAATTGAATTAAGTCAAGACTCAAGATTGTATGAGAAAAGAGGGTATTTGGTATAGCTCGAATGAATTGAACTGGATTTATTCCAAATCATTAGACCTCTGTTAGCCAGCAGCTAAGGAGATACCGCAGTGGGCTTTAATACCAGCAAATCGTATTTGGCCGAGAGAGGAGATTGCATACACGTCGTCAATGAGTCTGCGTGAAAAAAGCGAGAATTGGCGGCTGCGGTCAGACAGCTCTTAAAGTCGGCAGAACTGGTATGCGAAGCCTAGCGACCCTGAACAAAGCGGTTCTCCTCAGTCGCCGTTTATCTGCCGATGAGAGCACCGAGATTCATTTCCCCACGGCTTTTTGGCCCGATTGATGCACGAAGTGAGATGGGGAGGATTGGAGGAGTTGCGGGCCGCAGAAAGTGGGCTGGCACGTGATTGGATCGGCCATACGAGGGGAAATTATAGAATAGAAAAGCAATGTTCATAAAGGAATAAAGAAGACACAAAATATCGTCGTTAAAATTTACTATATGACAATGGGTGAAGGCACGCATTCCAACACCATTGATTGCCTGCTTTCTCAGGAATCTTCTAAGCATCGAACACCAATTACCGAGATGGTACATGTATGTATGTACATGTACATACATATCGCCTTCGGGCTCCATGAGCTTACCATCGACTTGCCTCATTATCCACCTTAAACAACCCGTTTTTCCTTTTCTCAGCCTCCCACTTTTCCACCCATAGCTTCATTTTTTCTCGACTCCTTTTGCTCCCGACATTAACAGTGGGAATGACTTTAGCGATCCGCAGAGCACAGCAAAACATTGTCAATTCCCTAAAAGAGCTATGTTCACTGTACGGAACTGAGTAGCAGGTGCTTTGGCGGTTGCTTCCACGTTGAGGAACGAGGTCTTTAGTGCCAAATCGAGGCTTCCAGGAATCAGAGTACAAGACCGACGATACTGGGGGGCTGTCTGTCATCCTTCCTGCGGGTGGCCGATAGTTCCAACCGGTGGGACGGAATCCAACAACTCGAGAAAAGTGTGGTTTGAGAGAATTGAGATAGTCGAGAAGTGTCTCCACGCGTACTTCCATAAGGGTCTGCATGTGGACTTGGGCTTCTACAGGGTTATTCGTAAGAAGTCTAGAAAGTTCGGCATCTTCTAAGCACGCGCATATCCGTTGTTTTGCCGCTGGGGCATATATTTTGCAATTCAAGGCCCGTGCGATTGCCACACATAGCCGCTCCTTGCCGATGCTGTAAGTTCCAATCACAACAAGTAAACGACCTCGAGACTTCGAATTTGCGTCCCCTAGCCGAGTTGGTGCTTGTGAGGCGTTGAACCCGAGATCCATCATGGTTTTCACGGTAGTCATCATTGGGCCGGGTGTTGTAGCATCTGAATCACCATGTTGGGTGGCATCTAAGTCTGCACATGCTGCTGCACATGCTGCGACAACATCGTCCTGGCTGGGGAATGCATACTTTGGATTCAGATATGTAGTATCAAGGTAGCAGACATCGATTAATTGTTGCTTGACTTTCCCAGTCAACGAATCGACAACGTCTGGGCGCAGTAGAGGATGCTGAACATGGGCCGGACATGCCCTGAAGTCGCCGCAATGAAGAATGCGATGAACTTTTGGTTTCGGGCCCGTGTTAACTTGCTTTTCAAATAAAAACATAGAGCTTCCTGGGCAGTGGTTGGCAGGCAACATGGTGACCCAGGCACCATTTGTCTGCGGAATTTCAGATGTCTTGTCGAAATCGATGTCTGTAATCCACTTCGGGTCTACCTTGAGCTGCTGCCGCACTAGATTGCCCGTGACTGTGCTACAATAAATTTGGCCATGACACCAAGAAGACGTAAGGCCAATATAATGGTCGCTGTGAAAATGACTCAGGAAATACGCACGGCAACCGTCGACAGCGCCGTATCTAAATGCATCGACGCAAATAGAAAATCCAGGGAGGATTTTGTAAAACGGGCATGTGCGTTCATTAGCCTGTTTACCTCTTGATGCCTCCTCTTTGGCAGCCGCCGCTGCCCATGCAGCATCTTCGGCGTTACCAGACATTATTTTGGAGAAAGCGGAAGATTCTTTTCCTTTCGACTCTATCGTGAAAGGGTTTCTCTGTCCCGGTCGAGGAATAACTGCTTTATTCGGTCTCGCCATGGAGATATCTGACTTCGATTCGACAGGAGTTGTTCGTATCTCACCAGCTATTGTTGTCATGTTCCCGTCTAGGCAGCTATTCACATGAAGAGACACATCCTAGATATTTTAATTAGCCTTGAAGGTGTAAGGTTAGCGAATCACGTACATCATCAGCAATACCAATAAGCCTCTCACTGCAGATCGGACAGACTGCAGTTCTTTTATCATCAAAAATCCCATGAGCTTCTAGATCCATCTTTTCTATCGATGTGGTCTTACCTAAGCCCAGCAGTTGTTTATCATACTTTTTCAAAGGTCGCTCGTGAAGACTTCCCACCTCTCGCAATTCATTGGTGTCACCACCTTTGTAGTTAGGTAAAAAGGCGCTAGGGGTAGCAAAAGCGACTCCCATCATGGTGGAGTTGGGATCACATTCATTTGATGAATCTGTTGCTGCGTTGCCATCGTATTCATTTTCCCTCGTTGGAGTCTTTGTTCTGGATACTGGACGAACATTTTTGTTGTTTGCACAAATATATTCCTGTTCACTATCTGACTCATCCAAGAATGGACCTATGCGAGGAGTTCTGGATGCTGAAGTCGCGGATGAGCCTCCTGCGTCGTTATCGCCGGCAGTGGTCCCCGCGTGATCCGTATTGCCCACCCTTTGTCTTTTTTGGCCAGTATTGTAATTTTCATTGTATCTATCCCCATCATCAAAGCTTTTGGCTGTCTCCCAAAATCCCCTGGACGGTGGTGAGGCTGACCTCGGGCTGTCCGAGCCTGGACGATGTTCGACGTGGTGACCGAGAACGTTCCCTTGTCCAACCTCTTCTCCAAAGAATAAACTCTCAGAGCCATCTATATCAGTTGCAGATGTAGATTTCTCTCCATTATTGTGTGATCTGACTATGTAGTTTGTTATCCGATGCTGTGACGGTTTTGGGGGAGTGTCTGATTTTTTGAAGAAATTCAAAATGGACGTGTTCCGTTTATCGCCGTTTCGCTTGGAGAATGGCTGTATAGATTTCGAGGTTTGACGGCCACGATTCCTGTTAGCACTGAAATAAGGAGAATTGGAAGTCATTGCTGGTGTTTGGAGATGTTAACCAGCGAAGGACGAGGAATCAATGGCTGTCGGCAACAACTCCACAGGATGTTAACGAATGCGTGGGCTCATTCTCAGAGGACGGAAGCGAGCGTAACTAGTTCAAGCGATGAAACGACAATATGAAGACGATAGTTGTTTTCTCTTAGTCGAGCATCTCCATCGCTGTAAGGTTGGCGGGGGTCGATAAATTCCTCTCAAGCGATTTTGTTCCTCAGCCACCACGTTATTTCGGCAGGTCGGGGTGACGCGAAGACATGTGACTCGGCGAGAGTAGTTTGTAGTGTAGCGGCGGCCGCCTTGGTGGTGTTGCCCTAGCAATCACTCCACCCGCATGTGATCTCATGTTATATAACATAGCTAGCTGACCTTTCAATGAAAGATCAATCATCTCACAGATTATAACTCAGTCTACATATTCTATACAAAGAAAACACACTCTTTTTTATTAAATTCTTTAGTATATGCTTACTTCAAGATTGAATGAGTTTATTTAATTAAAGAGAGATCTCTATAATATCTATTATATATCTGAAGAGTCTGCTCACTTATTAATATAGTAAAGATCTAAGTGAATATAATAATATATTTTAATTATTTTCTCTAAGACTCTCATTTTCTTATAAGAGATCTGAAAATCTTAATCATTTAAAGATTTTAATCTTATATTTAATTTCTTCTATCTTCTATTATACTCTGATTCTATTAATTTAAATAAGTGATCTACTCATCTCTTTGACAGAGTAAAAGAGATCTCTATAAGTATACTTCACTGTTAATTTATTCTCTACATTAAAAGAAGAATTTAATCAGTAAAATCACTTAGAAATCTCTGATAATATAAACTGTAATATCTCTTACTCTGACTTTTCTCAGATTCTCAAGATCAGTGCTGATAGTACTATAATTATAACTGTAACTAATCTATTAATATTCTGTTAATAGATGATAATCAGTATATATCAGAACACTCAGAGTAAAAACAACTCACAGAATATAAAGTGTGAAATTCATAAATATTAATATAATATTCAAGTTTCTATAAATATTAAAACAGTGATAATCTTTAATAAGATGAATTTTCAGTTCTGAAAAGTTAAAATTCTAGCTAATACTGAGATAATTAATGACACTGAGATTCTTATCAAGAATCAGTGTGATTACTCAGAAAATATTTATCAGAATATATTAAATACTGAAAAATGAATTATATATATTAAAGTATTATATCACTGTATACTACAGTCTCTGTTAAGATCTGTATACATTACTATAAATAATCTGAAGTTAGATAATACAGTTATATTATAAGAAATAATCAGCTGTGAATACACAGTATCTCTAGCTAAAGAATGTATAAACATTATTAAAAAGTTAGTGTAATAAGCACAACACTGAGACAGAGACTTTTCAGTGTATGCATGTAGAGAGTTGAGATATAAAAGAAAGTTAAGTGAGTAGACTTAACTATATAATTTGAAACAGTAGCAAGTCTGCTGCTGTGAGATAAAGAAATATCTTGAGTACTTGATTTACTAAGAAATTTATATGATAAAGATAGTAACTCTGTTAGATTCAGAATAAATCACTGACTTTTTAAATAAAAGAAGTCAGTATCTAGCTATATAGATGAGCAGATGATAAATCATCTCTATTTTCAATAACTGAGTATTCTGAAATTTTTCTAGAATCTTCTCTATATTTTCTCATAGAAGAAGCTCAGATGATCTTATAATAATATCTTAAATGAATCTCTCATATTAATAATCAATAGATATATGATATTATAGAGATTTCAGATTTCATGTAATTATCAGATATACAGATTTGAGTAAAGAGAAATAATCTTTTATTTAACTTTACTATAGAGTTTTATAGATATATGAGTATAATAATTACTCTCTTTTTTAAAAGTATTATCTCAATGATCTCAAGAATGCTGAATAAGATAATATTTTTATTTATATAGTAATAATATTACTTCATTTGAGATTTAATTACTGTATAACACAGTAATAAAGAAATATCTTCAGATATAATCTTGATATATTTCTTTCT
The DNA here is from genome assembly GCA_001014755.1 of Blastomyces silverae. NCBI lineage: Eukaryota > Fungi > Ascomycota > Eurotiomycetes > Onygenales > Ajellomycetaceae > Blastomyces > Blastomyces silverae. The sequence goes on along the minus strand of LDEV01000897.1, from coordinate 4,317 downwards.
TTCTTTCTCATTCAAATAATATCAAATTCAAATGCACAGTAAGTAGTTTAAAAATATGTTAATTGAGAGTATAGAAAATGTGATTAACAGTATTATACAGATTTCATGAAATTTCTTATAAAAAAATGAGTAAATAGTACTTCTATTAATAGTAGAAGTTATCACTCAGTCTCTTTAAGTAATAGTGAGTAAACTTGAATAATATATTTATAAAATAGTAAGATAATCAATCTGATATTTATTTAGTAAATAAAAAGTGTTTATAAGATGTAGTGATATATTCTATAGTAGTTAAGAAGACTAAATTGAAAGATGTAGTGATAATAAGCAGTGATAGTACTGAGTCACTCTATATACTCTCTACTTCTCTTTCTGTGTCTGCTGTGATTATAAAGAAAGTTATAAGAATTCTCTCTCTCTCTTCATAAGTGTTATTATCAGTGTATGAGTCTTCTTATATACAGACATCTTCTTTTATATTTTTCATTACTGATAAGTCACTGTCTCTCTCTATCAGCAGTGTAAGAGTGTATAACTCTGCACTTTTAATAGAGACTGTCACTTACTTTCACTGTGTAAAGTAGCTCAGAAATGAAAGTATATTATATACTTATTTATTAATGTACACATATTGTATCAGATATGTATAAAATAATAATATATATCTCACTGTAAGTTTTGATATTGATATTTAGTAGATGTTATTACAGCTCTGATAAGATATAGATCTCTAAATAATTCAGAGTCAAGATTATGAGTCTTCAAATGTTAATAAATACTATTCATACTGAAGAGACTCTCTCAGTATAACTGAAAAAGAAAGAAAAGATATGAATTTTCAAGATGAAGAAATACTTTAGAATAACTGATAAAAAGAAGAGACTGACTGAAGCTGCTGTCAGTAGTGTCTTAAAGATTAACTATCTATTAAAAAAGATCTCATTTCAATTAAAGTAGATAACTGAGATTCTTTGTTATTTAATAAGTTCTATTGACTTTTGTATGTCTACACAGTGCTGTGTTACTAATTTCAAGATAGACAAAGATATCTGTACTATCAGTTTCAGTTATAAAAAAGAAGTATAATAAGAGTAAGATAGTAGAGAAAGACTGAGATTTTCAAATATTCAATTTACAGACTTCAGCTCTTTAGAATAATAGCAGATTTCAGCTCAATGAAATTGTATAATCTTACTAATTTATTTGAAAATCTTACACTATATAATCTCATTAAACTCTCAAAACTCAATGAGAAAAATAGAAGAAGAGTGTCACAGTATTAATAAGATGCTGAGTTATTATCATGAGAATATCTCTGAAAAAACTCAGTGAGAAAAAAGAAGTATCTTAAGTAATAAATCTCATCTACATCTTTGACATGTAACAGATCAATTCTTACTTATATTCTTATATCTTTCAATCTCTTCTATGACATTCTCTAAATAATCAAGAGATTCTCATGTATTCTCAGATGACAGATATTCTTTTCATTTAACTAGATATTGAATCTTGTCATAATACATTCACTTATTCAATATTTCTTTGATAAAATACTCAGTCTGTTCTTCAATCTCTATATTATTCAGTTAAGACAGTTTCTCTCTGAGATGTTATTTATAAAATTTCAGATAGAAGATATGAAAAATTAAATGAATTGATTTGAATATAGAGATAAGTTATAATTTATATACTTGCTTTCTCATCACTCTTATAATTGAAAAAGATTTAAATTAACACTCACTGAGCTTTTTACATAGTCTCATTGTTTTAATATTCTTCACTGAAAGTAGCACTTGATTCTCTATTATAAACTTTCTTAAAAGATGTTTCTGATTATAATACTCTGTCTACTGTTCTTGAGTATGTTGAATGCTTTTCATCATCTTCTTATAAATCTTATCTAAAGCTTTTAATCTTGTCTTTATCTCTGATATCAAAGAATACTCTTGATTGTAATATTGTCTGATATCTTAAGCAGTCATCTTCTTTTTATAAATGTTATTCACAACATTTCAGAGCATAAGAGAGTTATATTCATAATATGTGAAGAAAGAAGACACTTTCAAAATTATATTCTTTGCATTATTATAGATGAATTCAGTAATTGATAAGTGTTTCAGTCAATTATTTTGATGATATAAATAAAATGCTTGAAGATAGTGTTCTAACATTTGATTTTGATATTCAGTCTGCTCATCAGTTTGAGAATGAAAGATGATACTGAGAAGATATCTTATAGTAAGATAATAGCAAAAAGCTAATCAATAATAACTAGTAAATAGAGATTCTCAATTGATGACTAATAATTTCAGAGCATTATAATTGTGAAGAATGAAATCTATAAACAGATCAGTAAGCTCAGAAGCTTTAATCTTCTTATAAGTAGAGATATATTTAACTATTTTCATAAAATAATCAATGATAACTAATATTGAATTATATCTCTTGATTCTTAACAACTTGAGTAAGTCAAGTATAAAATTCATAGAAAAATTCTGTCATGAATCTTTAAGAATAGATAACAGTGCTAACTCACTGTAACATTTATACTATAATATCTTAATTCTTTGACAGATATTACAGATCTTGATATATTCTTTAATATCTGTACTAAGTCTGTTTTAAATATATTTGCACTTAATCAACTCTTCAGTCTTCTCAATATTAAAATAATCTGTATAAGAGTTATTATGATATATATATAATATCTCTTAATATAGTACTCTACTATAAGAAATGAAGACTGAATTATAAAGTAATAGAAGTTCATACTCTTCTAGTTATCAATAACTTGACTTTATGATAACACTGTCTCACTCAGAATCTGTCTCAGTCAAGTTCAACTCAGAGACTTCACTATCTTTTAACTCTTAAATTTGAGCTGTAGTGAAAGTATCTCATCACTACAACTTCTCTATGAACTTAAGAAGCTGTTAGATAGAGAGATTATAGACTGTTTCATTTTATACTGTGCTGACAACAATAAAATATGATATGAGATGTTTATAATTATCAGTGTCAGCTCTTAGCAGAAATCTGAGCTCTTATTCATCTATTTATCTAAGATGTGCAGCTATCTTATCAATATCATCTTCAGAATTCTGAGACTCTTAACTCTTTATAGATAACTTTTTCTATAGTGATGAAAGAAACTCTTCTATCAGATCTGTCTTCTTATTTAAAATCTTATAATTCAGATATTTAGATGATATATCAGTGAGATTTAACTAATCTGAATAATATTAAATATAGAAATTATACTCTGATAGTAGCTCTGCTTATCTAGCTTGATAACTTATTAAATTCTTCATAGTTAAGAAGTAATGTAGATTATTATAATTAGTTAGAACTTGAACTGAATACTTACTTTCTTAAAAATAGTGTTATCAAATTTTAAAAGATTCAATGATAATTAATATCAACTCTCTACAGATAACTTTTTCTGTAGTGATGAAAGAGACTCTTCTATCAGATCTGTCTTCTTATTCAAAATCTCATAGTTCAGATGTCTAGATAGTGTGTTAATAAGATTCAGCTAATCTGAATAGTATCAGATATAAAAATCATACTCTGACAGCAGCTCTACTCATCTAGCTTAATAACTTATTAAATTCTTCATAGTTAAGAAATAACACAGATTATTATAATCAGTCAGAACTTGAACTGAATACTTACTCTCTTAAAGATAATATCATCAAGTTTTAAAAGACTCAATAATAATTAACATCTCTTAATTATACACAGAGTAGCAGATCTGTATAAATGATACTATATATTTAAACTACTGATATTTATAGTATTATATAACTCAGATCTCTCTATGAAAGATTTCTATTTTATAGTATTTATTTCTCAGTATAAATTTATTATTTATTAGTATATTAATCTGATATAATACTGTTATATTAATAATTATACTGCTGTAGAGCTTCTACTATCTAGACTGACCGTGTGACCGTGTCTGGAACTGAGACTAGAACTAAATGTAACAGAACCACATGAAATCATTAGTTCTGATCCCAGCATGTGTTCAATCACATTGATCTCAAATCACTGTATTGTAAATATAGAAGATCTCAGATACACTTTTCAAATAAAAACTTAGTCTCAGACAAAGAATATGTGTATAATATTAGTCACATTTTCATTCTGATCTCATTATTAGAAACAGAATCAAATAAGATTATGAAATCACTTCTCATTTACATAATATCATAATATTATATTCAGTTATTGAAAATCAGACAGTGAGTATTATTAAATATCATTACATTTTGTGACAAAAGCCATACATGACATGTAAATTAATAAAATCTA
>LDEV01000894.1:0-18256 GCA_001014755.1 Blastomyces silverae | reverse complement strand
GAAGGGGGAAGGGGGGGGCTGGGGTTGAGGTTGAGGTTGGGGTTGAGGTTGGGAGGGACCGATGCATGCTTGTGAGAGTATATGGCAAAACTTCCATGTGGCGGGGGCAGGGCGGAGGGGAGAGGTCTTCGTCGGACAGGTGTGTCCCTTCCCCCTAGGTGGTTGGAGATAGTGTAGACGAGGAGCAGAGTGCGGAGAGGAGAGGGAGATCATGTTTGACGGAGGAAGTATGTACTGTACATTTCATAGTATAGAGTGGAACGGAGTAGGAAGAAGAAACTGAGCAACTCCGTTTCGCGGGATCATATTTGTTTATCCATGGGCTGGATAACTGGCCCGCATACATTGCATGGATAATCCAGGTACAAGTATTGTACCTACCTACATGTATGTATACCGGTGTAGGTAAAGCATGCGGGACACAACGTGATGCAGGGCGCCCCGATACGCCGATGGACCCCGAGTGGATCTTGCCGAGGAGCACTCTCCTCTTCCCGAGGGTGGCTGGGAGATAAGTAAGGGTATTCTTTGTAGAAGAGAAGAGGAGAGAAGAGAGGAGAAGAGAAGAGAAGAAGAACATTGTCTTCTTCCACTGTCTGATTGACAGCTTCGGTGTTTAAAAAAGGGGGCCTACAAAGTTTAATTGATACCTGGGATATGGAATGTGAATCCTCCGTAATATGTACTCCGTATGTATCAAAGCTTTTGAAAATTTTGCAATCAAGCACATAGCAGATAGTTGATATCCGAGGACTCGATGAATATCTCATCCCGCTTCTTCAAGTCCTTAAGGAAGGGTAGGTATCACGGGGGGGCTGGGGGCATGGATATGCGCTCCGCTCCACGCTCCAGTCCCTCCCTCCCCCACATTTTTTGACATTTGAGATCGTAACTCAGACGAGCATCTCCAAGCCCTTCTCGGCCCTGGAAAATACTGTCCATGTACCAAATGCGTCACTGGTACAGTTTCGCCTCTGTCCTGTTTCCCAATTCTGATATCGCAAGCACAAGGGACCTACGTAGTTCGTGAGCACGTTCCTGAGTTAAATAAAGCGGGGTTGGTGGTTGGTACATGTACATGTACATACATAACATGGTAGTAAAAAGACGAAGAGAGGTGAAGGAAGATCTGGTGCGAGGGTCTGATCGTGTGTGTGCTACTCCGTCCATGTAGTAGAGGTTGCACTTGGGGATGGATGTAAACAAATGTAACTTGTTCTCATCGCACATAGCAATTCCCACGCATCTCCATGAATCATGAAGGACGCAAAATTGTCAGCCGATAGAAGGATGAAGAGGGGTGGTTGAGAGTTGAAAATGAAGAAAAACAACATAAACAAGGGTAGAGAGGGGGGAAACTTGTTTTCTGACTTGATATTTATGCATCATGTGTATCGTTTCCTTCATTAGTTTTGCAAATAATGCAGCTAGAGCCATGTCGAATGGACCAGAATGGTCCCTCTTATCGTCAGAATTCATGCACCAAGGCCCCTTCATTCATGGAGGGATTTGGCGATGCGATGCTGCTGCTGGGCGGAGGATCGACAAGCGGACATAAAGAGAGGCAGCTCCAGCAAGCGGAGTCACGCCTCTGTGATGCTCTGATGCTCTGATACTTCGACCAGCGGAGAACACGGCGCACCTGAAAGCCATTTATTATTATTCAGTCATGTCGTCGAAACGGGGACACATTTTCCAACCGACCAGTCAGAAGCTGAGAAAATAAAAAAATCTCCAGAGAACTCTTTGACTGGGCTGGCTGCTCATGTCACTAACCGGCCCACGAAGGTTGCTGGTTTGGTTACAAAGAGATAAATAAGCAGTTTATCTGCAGGGTGAGATCAAACATTCAGCAACCAAATTCGCCAGTTTGTAAATTTTTCATTCATGGGTTTTTCATGATGAGCCAATTGGCTTGGGGTCCCAGTGTTTCAGGTCCGCTGCTCTCCTTTTTGCAGAGAACATTACCTGGAGGGGCGGCGAGATGGAGGAACTGCCGCAACAGAGTGATAGACATAACTAATCATGTGGCCGGACATTTACAATAAATAAATAAATAAGTGTCTGATGAGAAATGTGAGAATTCTTGCTGGAGCTTCCCTTTTCGAGATCTTGCGTCGCACAACAAGGTCGAGGTCGACGTTGAACCAGACTAGTTTTGGTTTGAAAAAATGACAATAATAATAGCCGCATCATCGACACAACTTCTTCTGCGTCATCGATTGGAAGCGAATCGAAGTTCCTGTCCGTGCTATGTATTTTCACCATCGTCCGGCTTGTATTTATCCAAAGTAGCGCAGCTGTGTAGGCACTAACAAACTGCCGCGCCCTTGAGGCTGGCCTGGGCTTCGGTTTCGGAGGGCAGGCGGGCTGGGGCTCTTAAATCTGTCCGCTAGCTGCGCCTATGGGCGGCGGGAATCCCAGCTGGTTCCACCTGCGCAAGAGGGAACATGGTGACGAGTCTGCCAGACTGGCGACGATAAGGAGGATTTGGCCCAGTCCAGAGACGTTCCGGATTCCGGGGCCTGTGGGCCGGAATCCTTGGAAAACGGGGGCTTTCACACAGGCTAGCTAGGGTCAAGAACTAAAGAGGTTTCGTGCCTGGGTGCCTGCCACTGCTGATGAGGGACGAGCATGGATGGATGGGGGGTGGGATTCTTGATTCTTGATTTCACCCACACTCCCTCGATCATCCGATATTGACTATTAACTACTATTTGCTCAAGGGCATTATCGAGGCTCGAATAGATTGTTTTCCTCTCCAATTGTATATTATCTGTGTGCGAGGGAATCCTTGATTTCACCAGATATCCAGCCAGGATGTGAGCAGCCTCTCAGAGTCCAAAAAAAAAAAAAGCCCCTAAGCATCGGGTCGCCGGTTAAAGTCATCCATCAAGGCGCTTGTCAAAAGTCTCCACAATATGTTTCTTTTTTTCTTTTCTTGCCTCTCTCTGATTGATCTGCAAGATGGTCCATCGATGTGGCTCGCAGGCTTTTTTACAGCCCTAAACTTGAAAAGGTGCTCAGCAGGACCGCAGCGTAAGCCGTAAAAAAAAGCTCCATTTACCCCATTTTCGGGTTTGGGGGCCCATGGGGGGACAGGTTTGAAGAAAAAAGCAAATCACAAAACGACAGCAGGCCGAGAAGGCGAGTGGAATGGTGAGACAGGGAGTTTCACCCTTTGACATGCAACCGCCAGCAGCGTCAGGAACCGCAAGTAGTTGAGGTGATTTGTCTCCTGTTCGTGCTGTTCGTGGCCTATGTATTGTTTAGTTATCTATTATGTATTTTAATTAAGAGTTATCATGGAGCAAAGGTATAATTATTAATGGACGAAAACAGAGGCATGGCATACTGAGGTAATTATATCGATCATGGCCAGCATCATGAAAACAGCCGCAGAAATTCCCGATCGAGGAATAATATTCCTGGCCAAACTATTAATAAAATTAATAACTAGTGGAATAATCAATACGTTTTTCCATAACAAATAACAAAAAATAATGGACCGGAATAGGCCAATCAGTGGCCTCAGTATGCACAGTGGACAGCGCAGTGGCGTGGTCTAGATATGCCGGGGAAAGATGCAGTTTCTTGTGACTGGAGCTGCTTGAGAGAGCGAGAGAAAAAGGACGAAAAAAACAAAAAACCGGTGTCAGAATGTTCTGATAAGATTTTTGGAGCTGAGCACAGTGGATCTACAGGCTTGCAAACCCCCTTAGCTGCTGGGATGGGCATGTACTGTTGTACTGTAGGAGGGGATGGGATGGGATGGGATATATATGTACGCACCTTCGTAGCACCGACCTTTGCTGCGGCCGCTTCTGGTCCATAATCACCATACATAGGCCGTACATATCATTATAACTCGGAGGTTATAACTGTTTCCCTCCCTACACTCCAAGGCCAGACTCTTGTTTCTGGTTCTCTTTTTCTCTCTTTTCCCCCAGCAGTCGTGTGCGAGGAGTCTGGTCGGCCGTTTGAAACACTCCAGTTGCTCGTTTGTATCTTTTATTCTATTCTTTTTCGTCTTCATTCCTCGACAGGCCATTTGGTGGTGCTTATTTGGTGCTTTATCCATCGACATTGCTCCCATTTGCAACGCAATTGTCTGCTTTCTGCTGGTGGTACTGCTTGACCATTTGCTGGAATATAACTCGAAGCCATTCATTATCAACTTCCTGGAGTTCTTTTGCAGCAGAAACCGCTTCTCTTATAAGGTATGGTGGTGGTTTTTGTTTCCTTCCACCCCCCACCTTGATTCACAACTCTCAGTCAAACAGCAACAATATGGCATAAAATCACTTTCATTCTTGTGCAATTCATTATTTCAATGTTTGTATACTCTGATCAATAGCTGATGATGTATTTTGAATGCAATTAGCAGTGATATTCTCTCTTGTTGATTGTTTTACGGTTGTGAGATAGCGGCCACCACAGCAACCGAGAGTCCCAATATCTCAACATACGCTTCTTACCATGGAGGATGCTGTGACGACGTGTAGCTATAAACACTTGTCGTCGACATCTTCATAACTTTCTCAACAAACCTATTTGGATTCAAATACCCTGTCAGAGCTGGCGTCGTCTCTGTTGATTCTGGGGTCTCCAACTTTTTATATCACACAGCCCAGTCTGTACTTTTGCTGGTCACTCTTTTCGCCTCTTTTCGCGTTATATCAAACACCAACCATATTCCCCGCCCACCACTGTTACCATTATAACATCCTATCCTTTAACCATGGCGGGTCGTCAATTCGCCAGCCCTCAATCCCGAGAGGATTCTGCCTGGGCATGGATCGCTGAACACTACAGCCAACCCGAGACCTACGAGATCCCCCTTCGTACCATGTACGCCCTCAATTCCACCGCTGGAGCTCATCCCCCTTTCTCGCGTCTCCCCAAGACTCCTGGCGCCGTCCCTACCTCGCCCTTCTCCCGTGAATTCGACGGCAACGCGTTCCCTCCATCGCGTCACAACCCCGGACACAAGGAGGAGAAAAATCCCGCGTTTAACGTAAACAGCACTGCTGCACTTTTTAAAATGCATCTCATGTCCCAGATATCTCAATTGCCTTCTCAACCATGTTCTCTACCCCCCAACTTTATTGCTTCGTTTGTCCGCCGCTGTTTCCCCGAAAATCTCGCGCTCGTCGACTTTCCCCAGGCATTGACCGCTCTCGACTACCTCCGAGACCTTGAGCAGCGTCGTGGCAAAGAGATCAAAGCTGCCTTGGAGAAGCTTGGCGTGCTTGACGGCGCCTTTGACAAAGATGATCTTGCCAAACGGTATCCGGGGGTTGCGAGCTGGATCGATTCAATCATGGAAAAAGATAGAATTGCTGCTGCTCTATATTCTCGAGTTTATCTCCGTCTTAGACATTGGGTAAGCCACTAACTTAAACGCAGAATCACCCCTTTTCTTCATACTTGTATGCCCATTGCTAACATTGATATCAGACTCTAATTAATGAGATGCTTCTCCCTCCTTTCAACAAAGCACACTGCGTCGCCATGCTCAACACTCTTTTCCCCGCCGTGATATCTGTCCGTCCTGCGGCGCACGTTTGTGAAAGGTTGCTCATGGAAGAGCGACATACGTTCTTCAGGTACATATGCCAAGTAGAAGATAAAGGTCAACGCGTGCTCGACCCCCTCATTTCAAAGGACAAGCGGCCAGGAGAGTCTACAGGGTGGCCAGTAGTTCATGAATATATCAACAAATACATGTGCTCAGCAATTGACATCATCAACGAATGCTTCGAAATCAACAGCCGCGACAGCCTCGAGGAACAATCTGGATATTATAGACAGAACAAGGGCCGAAAGGTCGATTCGGGAATCAGCTTTGGATCCAACAGTGACTACCACCGCCCGTCAACCAGCAGCAGCTCCGGCAACACGAACAACAACGACTACCACAATAACAATAACAATAACAACGTAAACCACAACTACAACAACAGCACGAGCACCACCACCAGCGGATTCTTCAACAAACCACTCCCACCATCCCCAACACCCAAAGCGCCCAAAACGCCCAAGGCCAGCAAAACTAGCGGCAGCTCCACCCTAGAACGCATCGGCAAGGAATTGCGCAAGATGCGCTCGCGCGGCGACTTCAACGAGGACAAAGCCAAGCCACCCAAATCATCGCGTAGCGTCGGTACGCTACGCAAAATGCGCTCGACCAGCATTCTGGGTGAACGCGATCGAAATCTTGGCAGTAGCCATGGCGAGGGCGAGTTTGATGCTGAGGAGTTTCGACGGAAGCGTATGATTTGGGAGGCGAAGCATAATCATGCCTACAGCAGCAGCAACAGCAACAGCAACAGCAACAATATTAGGGCCAATTCAAATCACGCACAGGCCGATGGGGCAAATCCTAATGAGAATCATAATAAACGGGTCAGCGCGTGATTTATTATGCTTTTGAACATTACCCCTTTGTTTCAATATGTTACGGAACGAGCTGGCTTTTACTTTCCATTCTTCCTTTTACTTTTGTTTATAAACCCCCGCTTTTTTTCTTTTTTTTTTATACTTCAACACAACACCAAGGTATGTGAAAACGAAATCCGATCGCTTATGGAATGATACGAAACATGAAACTGGAGGGTCCGCTTTATTATTCTTTTTCTTTCGCTTTTTATGGAGGAGTTTTATTCTTTACTTTGATTTTTTTACTCTCCCGTCACGCCTAGTTCGTCCGTCCTTCGTTTAACGAGTTATGCTGATGGAGAAAGACACGTTCTTTTACTGTAATGATTTATTTGCCTCCCTTTTTTTTTTTTGCTCAACCTATTTTACCGTGACAGGCTCAACCGGCGTCTCTCTCCTTGTTATCTTTTTTACTTTTACGCCTTCAAATGAACTTTTTTTTTGTCTATGATGTGGGTTTTTTACTACCACCACTCTACATACGCGCTGCCGTTGTTTATTTGTTTACTTTTCTTGTTTTCGTCTATTTTCGCGTGCAACCAACCCAAAGCTCCGTTCCAGAACGGGACTTCTCGGTGTACCACCTCGATATCCAGGATTCCCTTTGATTATTTCACGATGTTCTCTCTTGACCTCATCTTTCATAATTTTACCCATATTCCGTTGGAACGCTGGAGCAAGAAAAAAAAAATGCATTATTGAAAATTGTTGGAGTCGCGTTCTCGTTGCTACTTTTATTTTGGCGATCACGAATACCGATACCATCCAAAACCTTTAGTACTGTACATTGCATAGTGTACCTTGCAATATCCCCCCTTTTTGCTACAAGCAGCGTTGGAATTAAACGTTTTGGGGCGGGAACGAAAATCTCAGGATTATTTCATCTAATGTCCATCGTTTCGCGTTGTTACGCTTGGTTCGATTCGCGTGGACACATGGCATGGGTTTTTTTCTTCGGTTTCTTTTTCTTTTTCTTCTTTTTTCTTCTGTTGCCTCTTACGCAATACTTTTCCCTCTACCTTTTTCGGAATGCAAAAAAAAGAAGGAATCAGAGACCTAAAGCATGACTGATTCGGGTCGAGGCCGAGTGAAACAAAAAGAAAAAAAATAACGCAAACTGCTTTGTGTTACATTAAGAGCGACAACTGGGAAAAAAGAAAAAGGGGGAACACGTGGTATAACGGCGGGCAAGGAAAAAAGGCCTGAAATCTTATTTTAATTCTCGTTTTCTGTTTGTTTTGGTTGAATTTCTAAAAAAGATCATGGCTCCCACGAGCAGAGGGAATGCAATATGCAATATGCAGAATGCAGAATGCAGACAAAGTTGGCGATGAACAGGGCGTGGGGAGAACGTGGGGGTATTCTTTTTTCCCTTTTTTTCCTTTCTTCTTTTTTTTTTTTATATTTGGCCATTCCACATGGTTGTCTTTGAGATGAACTACCTGATGCATTCATTTTGACTATGCGGGGGGTGGGAGAACATAGGGCGGGGCGGGGGGGCGGCGTACCGTTGCTGTATCTGCTGCAATCTGCTGTCTGCTCTCTGCTGCGCCGTATGCCTCTGCATATCCGCCTTTGATGTGGTTTTGCTGGTTCTTTCTCTTTATGTCCAGCTTTCCATGAGTTCCTATGTGTGATGTCAGCTGGTCCTTCGATTCATTTTCATTTGCTTCCTCTCTGGTGGTGCTGCTGCTGGCTTTTGTTTGAAATGGAATGCGGGCGATGAAAAATGGGCCTGTTTCTGTTTCTTTTTGTGCTTCTTTTGTGTGCCCTTTTTTTGTAGACGAGTTTTGTAACGTATGTAGCTAGCTGCTCTGTACTGTTATGGGAAATGATTGAATGATTGAATTTATTTGGGTGGCTGGCTGGTTGGGCGGGGTTTTCTTCCTGAGCGAGTTTATGCTTGGAGCGCGAGAAAGGGGGAGAGAGGGGAGAAGAGAGGTGTGTATCGAGTGAAGTACAAAAAATTAAACTAAGATAATAATAATAATATCAAATTAATTGTAAGTGGTATACTCTATATACTCTATCCATTCGGGCGTCTACACTTCCTTGGCCCAAGGTTGGTTCTGCTATCTATACATATATATAGCTATCTTTCAGCGAGGGCAGTTCGCTAACAAGCCGAGGTAAGCTTTGTGGGGGGGGGTTGACCACCAGAATCCCCTCCACTCCACTCAACTCCATCCTATCCCATACCCCAAGGCTGCTTGCTAGACGCAGCTAATCGATCCAGCCAGCGGGCGCCAAATAATACCTACCCCTCGACGGAGCTGTCTCACAACTAACGAACAGCTGGGGAACAATGCATAAACTCAATCTAATTATCCCGAGGTCGGCTCGGATACGGCTCGATCCCTTGCATACATATATCCGCACCTAGATATGTATGGCAAAGCTGCCCGTATTCTGACTTGCATGATAATAAAACAAAAATCAGCGGCTGACTGACTTACCTCGCTGCGTCTTCTGCGTTTTGATCGGAAATAGCATCCATATTAACTACATACATCATAATAAGAAGAAGTAATAATGGATCCGGGGAAGCAATTTGGTAGCGCCCTTCCATGGGCTGAGCCAGCCTGGTGAGTTAACAACGAACAACGAACCTTGCTATTTGCGGGCACTCTCACTCCATTTGATTTGGTTCCATTTGTTTGCAGCTGGAATAACTAGTTACACATAAGCCTCTGGGAATCGATGGCATTTTGTTGACATTTGAATGGATTACAGGTACTCCGGACGCCCTTCACCATATTACAACGAATCTCATTTCAGACTGCGCGATGCGGTGCGCAAATGGACGGAGGAGGTACGTTACTATCCATCTCTCTATCCCTAACTTAAAAACCTTCCGCGTGAGGAAAAAGAACATAGGGAAAGGAGGAAAAAAAAGTCAGAAAAAAATTAGTCCTTCAAACTCACACATTCTCTACATGCTCCTTGTGCATAGAACGTCGTCGATAAAACGGACGAATGGCGAGCAGCCGGCAAGGTGCCGGATGAAGTGTATCTAAAGTGCGCACGCGACGGACTCCTGCTCCCAATTGCCTTTGGCAAGTCAATACCGGAGGAATTTGCACATTACCCCATCATCGGTGGCATCAAGGCTAGCGAGTGGAATGGCTTCCATGACCTTGTGTTGTGGGATGAGTTGTACCGTGGCGGGGCCATTTCCAGTATCTTCGTGGGGTTGGTAGGTTATTTTCATTACCTTCTTCCTCCCCCGGGGGCACTCCGCGCAGGTGGAACTCTGTGCGTACTGACTTTATATGTCCTGTTTCCTCTAGACTGTGGGAGCGCCACCTATCAGGCAATTCGCGTCGCCGTGGTTGCAGAAGAAGATTTTGCCGGAGATCCTGAGCGGGGAGAAGAGGATCTGCCTTGCTGTTACGGAGCCGTCTTGCGGATCCGATGTTAGGAATTTGACCACGACGGCCGAGAAATCTGCGTGCGGGAAGTATTATATTGTCAATGGAGAGAAGAAGATAAGTTTTTTCCGGACACAACTTTCCTCATATCAAGTAACGTATTGGCTGACGTCGACTTTACTGGATCACCAATGGCATGTATTCTGACTATTTCATGGTAAGTTTCTTCCTTCAAAATCAGGAAAAGATACGCAAATAAGGGAAATTTCCTTTTTTAAGAATATCAGCTCCCAAACCATCTTATATCTAACGACGTGTTGCTAGACCGCCGTCCGAACTGGTGGCCCTGGTGCAGAGGGTATCTCCTTCCTCCTGATCCCTCGCACCAAAGGCATCCGTACACGCAAAATTGAAATCGGCGCCGACGGCCTGAGCGCCACCACTTATGTTATCTTCGAGGACGCCAAGGTGCCCGTCGAGTACCTCGTCGGCTCCGAGGGCCAAGGATTCCGATACGTCATGAGCAACTTCAATCATGAGCGTCTGTGGATCGCCTTCCAGACCCTTCGCAACGCCCGCACCTGTCTGCAAGATGCAATGGCCTGGGCTATGAAGCGGGAGGCATTTGGCATGAAGCTGATCGAGCAGCCAGTCGTAAGGTACAAATTCGGCATCATGGCGAAGGAGGTTGAGGCGCTGCAGGCGTGGACGGAGCAGATTGTTTACGAATTGGATCATTTGAGTTATCAGGATGGCAACCGGCAGTTGGGTGGTGTTACGGCGCTTTTGAAGGTGAAGGGCGGGCAGGTGAATAAGTTTGTTGCGGATAATTGTGTGCAGATTATGGGAGGGTATGGAGTCATCCCTATATGTTGCCTGCCTGCCCCTATCGACTTTTTTTCAATGGGTGTTTGGATTTGCTAATGGGATCTTGAAACTGCCAGGCTTGGTCTCACGAAAACTGGCCAGGGTTCTCGTATCGAGGCGATTTCGCGCGGCACCCACTCATTGATAGTCCCAGGTATGTTTGATTTTCGGTGGAATTGTCGTGCTGAGACCCTGATTCTCACTGCTAACGCCCTATGCTTTGTGTAACTAGGTGGATCGGAGGACGTGCTCATAGACTTGGGCGTGCGGGAGGCCCTCAAGCTTTCAGCTGTCAAGGCGAAGAAAGGTGCAAAGTTGTAAACATGCAAATAAACCTGCTGCTTGGGAATTTGATACCTGTCAATATGGAGACCGGCAGAGGAACAGAGGGCGGAAAATATTATCAGGTATATCTGCCTTGGGTGGCAGGATGAATTCCCATGTAATGTTTTGTGGGTTTCGCGCCCTTTTTCCTATCTTCGACAAGTTGCTGTACATATATATTTTCCGATGCATCTGCTGGCCATTTCAATTTGATATATTCTATGATCATAAGAATTTACAAAAGCACGTCTTTTGAATTTCGTTTGGTACAAATCTCCTCTAATCGAATACACCATTCGTATTTTGGATCTCCCAATTCGCGGGGAAGTCCTCAGGTGCATGAGATGGCCTATTAATAGGGAAAAGAGTCCAACCCAAACAGTTTTCTGGAGGAAGGGTTTAGGGGATATTTCATTCTTGTATTATGCTTCCACTGGCTCAGACATGTCGCGCCTTTAGCGCCTGACTCTTCACTATGGATTATCCAGGCTCCTTTCGAAGAACTGTAGTTTGTATACATGCCGTTGTCTGTTGATATTCTATTGATGTTGCTTGAATTCAGGGGCAAGCTTAGTAAGATATTATGAATTTTGCAACAGCACTTCTGGCTCGTTACGGGAAACGTAGAAGTCTATACGGCAGATAATAGATGCCAACAGAGCTATATGCTGACTCAGCCAGATATTTACCTAGTTAGGTGTCCAAAACATCGCGAACCAGCTCACTTTGGTTTCATACGCTTTCGCTCTTTGCCATCTTGAATATATTGGCTCTAATTAAGTATTAATACAGTTTCCGCAGGGAAATATGTTATTCTAGCGGTTCGGTGGGAATTGCTCCTATCGTAACAGCTCCATAACCAAGGTTTCACTGGAATCTAGCTTGGTTTGGGCATGCCATGAGCTATCTGGATGGGACTGACATACATCCCATTGATTTCCATATACACGGATTCTAAAGCCGTGAATTCGCTCAGAAACACGTATACACCATGACTTTTAGATACCACCCATTCCCCTGGCGATTGGGGGGCCTGGCGCTGCTTGGCGCCTCTTTACTATTTACCTCCAATGCTATCGCAGGGCCTTCAGTCAATGTCGCCCTAACCGCCTCATTCAATGCTGCGCCGTATCTGGTAGAACTTTTGTATGTTTTTATTCTCTATTGAAGGGCTCTCCTCGTTTTTTTTGGAAAAGGAAGCAACATTCTGAACTAATTGGGAACCTAGAGAAACTGCTGCAGAGGAGAATTTTACCAGCTACTTCCCCCTGCTGGATCGCATTGCTGAAGGCACATTCGCCGAAATCACAACGGATCAAGGCCTCTATGAGCGATTTACACAGCTATTGCAAGAGGATGGGCACTTTACCAATCCTGAAGCTATTTCGCTGTTTAAATTTGCCTTATCGTTACGATCCACTGCGCCGCGGATCGAAGCTCACTATCAGTATTATAATACTTCGGTGGAGCCATCGCTAATGGCCGCGCAAGATGCGGTCTGCACCGTGTGGGCGCATTATGATGGCGACCAGTATTGCTCACCCAGTTTAGAGTATGCACAGCAGAGCGTGTCTGGAGACCAGTGAGTGAGTTATATTCCACTTTGTAGAGAATTGGGGCCTAATATAAATAATAGGCACGATCGAGTTTTGCCGTTTGACCGAGTGCTTGGAGATTCTTCTTTGCCTCCATTAATACTATATACCGACATTACATCACCTCTCTTTGGTGGGTTCCACCAGGAACTTATCCAGAAGGCTCGCGACGGCCAGTTCTCGTATAGGATTCGATATCGGCCATCTGGGTCGGTAGCCTCGAGACCGCTTTTCGTTAATGGATATGGAGTGGAGCTTGCTCTTAAGCGGACGGATTATATCGTGATCGACGATCGGGATGCGAAACAGAGGGTACTGCAGGATAATGACGCAGCAAAACCTACATTAGCACCAGCTGAGGATCTAGAAGAAGAGCCACCTGCTGACTTGAAACCCTTATCTGCCTCCGAAGTGTCTACCCTTGGTATGAACGCTGCCAGTTTCGTTATGAGCAGCGATGACCCATTCGCGACTCTATTAAGGCTATTGCAAGACTTCCCAAGACATTCAGCAACAATTGCAAGCGGGAAAGCATCGCCTGCGTTTACTGAAGAGCTTAAACAAAATCGAGCTGCCCTGTTGCCTGAAGGGCACAATGTTATGTGGGTCAACGGTCTGCAAATAGACCCTCGGACCATTGATGCCTTCTCGCTTCTCAATCATTTTAGACGTGAAAGGAAATTAATCAATGGTTTTCGGAATTTTGGTCTATCCTCGCGACAGGGTGTGGATCTTTTGTCCAACCCATCGATTGCTAAAAGCCAAACAGCCGGCGAACCCCTGAGATATGATTATAGGGATGAGCTTGAAGGTGGCGGTGTAATTATTTGGTTGAATGACCTTGAAAAGGATCATCGGTACGATGGCTGGCCGAGCGATCTTAAATCGGTGAGTAGCTTTGAAATCTCCGTTTTCCCATGCTCTTTATAAGAGACTTTTTAGAAACCTG
Source organism: Blastomyces silverae (assembly GCA_001014755.1). Classification (NCBI taxonomy): domain Eukaryota; kingdom Fungi; phylum Ascomycota; class Eurotiomycetes; order Onygenales; family Ajellomycetaceae; genus Blastomyces; species Blastomyces silverae. The sequence goes on along the minus strand of LDEV01000894.1, from coordinate 4,709 downwards.
CTGTGGATAGAAATCTAACTTTATCATTTATAGCTACTCAGAATCACGTACCAGGGCCAGCTCCCCCAGGTTCGCCGGGATGTACACAATGTCGTCTTCCCTGTCGATTTGGCCTCTCCGGAGGATGTTGGAATTGTTGCTGAGACTCTTCTAATAGCCGTTAGGAGAATGGTACCAATCAGGATTGGTATTGTGCCCTTAGTACACAATATGAATGCTCTAGGGCAGGCCACAATTGCTCATCACCTACTTGATACCTACGGAATTGGCGCTTTAATCAGTTACTTGCAAGCTGTAAGTTTCCGCATTACCCCGAGTGTGCGTATTCGTTCGTAAAATTAATATTCCACGCATAGTCATTGTCCGCAGACAGGGTGGCCTCGCCGGATCACGCCAGTTTCACATCTGCGTTAGAAAACCGTAAATTGCGGGAAGATCGTACGCCCCTTGCTTTCGAAGACGTTTTAGAATCGGACAATTACGACCCGATACTCTCTAATACCAAGTCTTACCTCAAACGACTGGCCGTTGAAGGAGAAGTACTACCATTTTTCGTGAACGGTGTTGCCTTCATGCGCGACGAAGATTTCCTTCGATCTATGCTCGCAAGCCTCTCTAAGGATTTGGAGGATATTCAACGACGTGTTTACGAAGAAACGATTGATGAGGATGTTTGGGTTCCTTCTCATTTCCTCCAAGGAGCGTTGCAAGGCCGAAACCCCTTGGTTATCCCCGAGAATCCTACTGAAATTCGGACGGTCGACCTCGACGAAATGTATATGAATCATAAGGATATTTTTGACACCACTTTGCGAATTCCCGCTACTGCTGAATCGGAACATCCGCTGTTGGATTGGAGTAGTATCATTTTGGTAGCCGATCTGGACAGCAACGCTGGAGCTAAGCAGCTTAGTTACCTTCTAGAGCTTCACGAAAAAAATCCTGGAGTTGAGATTTTACTGCTACATAATGGCGAGAGCTCATCGACTTCCCAAGCCCTGTCCACAAGACTTTACAGCGCCCGGAATGGCCGTGACCTTGATCCAACTGTTATCACTGCAGCTCTTGCTTCTCAAAACGATGAGCCCTTAGATTCTGCAGCTGCATCTGCTTATTGGAACACTGTTCAGCCGCTGGTGAAAGAAATTGGATTTGGAACTAGCGAAATTGGAATGGTGGTAAATAGCAGGGTGCTTGGCCCTATGCCCTCGTCAACCACCTTGGATACTCAAGACCTAGAACAACTGCATATGTACGAGCAGTCAAAGCGTGTCGGAGTACTTTCAAGGACAGCTTTTGAGCTAGGCTTGGAAACCAAGATTCCTGATCCCTTGAGCCTCGCAAGGCTGCAGGCCCTACTTTCGCTATCAGCGACCTCCAACGTCCCAGAAGGAATATATGACTCCGGCCCAATCGCACGCACTAATATTTTCGAAAAATGGAATGGCGTTCACTCTGCTATATCTGTCTCAAATTCCGATGACCCATCTATCTATATCGTCGCGGCAATCGATCCAACAACGGAGACCGCTCAACGTTGGATTCCTGTTCTGAAAGTACTATCAGAACTAAGTGGCGTCAGTTTGAAGCTATTCCTTAATCCCCGGGAGGAAATAAAAGAATTGCCTATTAAAAGATTTTATCGACAAGTCCTCGAAGCAGCCCCATCCTTCAATGAAGATGGCTCCATAGCGAAGCCGCAGGCTATCTTCCATGGAATCCCTGGGGAAGCCCTACTCAATTTAGGAATGGACGTACCTCATTCATGGCTTGTAGCTCCCAAGGAGTCGATACACGACCTCGACAACCTCAAACTGAGCACACTCAAAGAAGGCACCAACGTTGATGCTATTTATGAGCTGGAACATATTCTAATCGAGGGCCACTCGCGAGATGTCACTCAAGGCGTACCTCCAAAGGGAGTCCAACTGCTCCTTGGAACGGAGAAAAATCCTCACTTCGCAGATACTATCGTCATGGCCAACCTGGGCTATTTCCAATTCAAAGCACAGCCAGGATGCTGGAAGATAACGTTAAAACCGGGCCAGAGCGAACGCATCTTCCACATTGACAGCGTTGGTGGACATGGCTATATTCCTACACCCGGCGATGAGAACAACGATGTAGCCCTTCTTTCCTTCCAAGGGAAGACACTCTTCCCGCGCCTCTCTCGAAAACCTGGCCATGAAAGAGACGACGTCCTCGATACGGATCACAAACCAGCCTCCACCGCAAAGAACTTCCTTTCAAAGGGCTTAAACTTCGCCTCCGGCATCTTGCACAGCATGACTGGTCCCGCCCAAGAAACACACGCAGACATAAACATCTTCTCTGTCGCCAGCGGCCATCTATACGAACGCATGCTCAACATCATGATGGTCTCCGTCATGAAGCATACAAAACACAGTGTGAAATTCTGGTTCATCGAACAATTCCTCTCCCCATCGTTTAAATCCTTCCTCCCCCACCTCGCCGCCGAATACGGCTTCTCCTACGAAATGGTCACCTACAAATGGCCGCACTGGCTGCGCGCACAGACGGAAAAACAACGCATCATCTGGGGCTACAAGATTCTCTTCCTAGACGTCCTCTTCCCGCTCTCGCTGGACAAAGTCATCTTCGTCGACGCGGACCAGATCGTCCGCGCGGACATGTATGAGCTCGTCACGCTGGATCTGGAAGGGGCGCCATACGGCTTCACGCCAATGTGCGACTCGCGCACGTCCATGGAGGGCTTCCGCTTCTGGAAGCAAGGGTACTGGGAGAAATTCCTCCGCGGCCTCCCGTACCACATCTCCGCGCTGTATGTGGTCGACCTGAACCGGTTCCGCGCCATTGCTGCCGGCGACAAGCTGCGCGGGCAGTACCATTCCCTCTCCGCCGATCCGGCCAGCCTGAGCAATCTAGACCAGGACCTGCCGAATAATATGCAGCGGATGTTGCCGATCAAGAGTCTGCCGCAGGACTGGTTGTGGTGTGAGACGTGGTGTTCGGATGAGTCGTTGGCGACGGCGAAGACGATTGATCTGTGTAATAATCCGTTGACGAAGGAGCCGAAGTTAGAGAGGGCTAGGCGGCAGGTGCCTGAGTGGACGGTTTATGATGAGGAGATTGCGGCTGTGCAGCGGAGGGTGTTGGAGGAGGAGAGGGAGGCTAAGAGAGGAACGGAAGGGGGGGATCAGAAGGGGCCGTGGGATGATAGTGGGGACGAGGGGAAGGGGAAGAGTGAAAAGGAGACCAGGAAGGATGAGCTGTAGGATGCCTTTTATGTGTTTAAGCGGTTTAACCGAGCTCTTAGAACTTTGGGACTCTGGTCTACGTTGTATTTTGCCATGTAAAATCGTCAAAAATTCATTTGCGAAGGAAGCTAGAAGGTCCGGTTGGATATCTATTCTGTCTTATCTGTTTTCCGAAAGATTTCTTTTATTTTCTACTATCGTACATACATACATCGCGGTCCCACGTGGCCGCGACTGCCCTGTCCACTCCACCCGTTCAACTCCCGCAACCTTCGAACCCCTAAATTTGTAAGTAATCATGGAAATGTGTAAAGTTTGTAACAAGTACATGCCTGGAGAACAGAATAAACGAACACCAGGGAGATTTTCGGCGAAGAGGGTAAATATTGGTGAGGGAAAATAATAACTGAGAGTAAGTCGTTGTTGACTGTGCTGGGCATGCTGGACATGATGAATGTATTGACTGAGTTGAGTATGATGATGAGCTTGGGCATGTTGAGTATGCATTTGAGTGGGACGAGTATGTTGAGTCGGATGGATGGGAGTGGGATGAGTGAGATGAGGCGGATGAGTAGGATGAGTAGGATAGGGAGGAGGATGGGCGGGTTGAGTGGGTTGGATTGGGCGCACCATATGCAGCATCCGGTTCTTGCGAAGGGAAAGGCACCGAGGAAAACTTCGCTGGCAGGCCCAACCCAAAGTACGTGCCCAACTTGGCGGGCTGACCGTCGAACGTGGCTCAACTGGAGTCCATATCCCCAAAGCTTGAGACTGCCCTAACAATCACAGGGCGCACGATAAACGGTCTAGTCAAATGCCTTCCGTCGCTACGCTTGGACTTCTCGCCCACATCCTCAACTACCTCAAGTCCATCAGTCGTTTCCAACATGTCTCCTGTCACATCTTCTTTCTCTTCACACTGCTTTTCCGGGCGAAGAGGTGAGACGGGGGTGAGTGTGCTCACATTTGCCCGATACAGAACGCAACAACAAATTGAACATGCCCAACCATGCCTCCCATGGATGACCATGGACTTGGAAACTCCGTCAGCCTGCTCGTGAAAGAGTCCGTTAAATCCAGGCATCCAAGAGTACAGAACTCCGGAAAGAAGAAGAACAAGGGGGTAAAAAAAACACTGCCCACGACTATATTTTATGTCACATTGGGCTTGTGTCGTCCCCCCCTCCTCATCTTTTTCTCCGCATGGCCCTCCACTTTGCCCCGCATTGTTCTCTAGTCCTGGTATGCCCCATGAGCTCGCTCACCCGAGTCCAGAGGATATCGTGCGGGGAGATCTGATATATCTCCTCCGGCAACGAACCACCGGCGGTGGTGTCGTCGTCCTCGGTGGGCTGGGCCTCCCGCCATTGCCTCACAGCATTTTCGAGACGCACGCACTCTTCGTCAGTCCACACCCCATGGTTCTGGGTGTCACGATGCTGTACATGTTTCCGAAAGCGCGTGTTGACG
>LDEV01000892.1:0-15635 GCA_001014755.1 Blastomyces silverae | reverse complement strand
CTCAACCACGAGAACGGAGTCAGAAGCGTTTCCAGATCCCGCTCCCGTTTGCTTCTGTGCTCGAAAATCCAGTTTCTCCAGCTCCCCTCCAACTTCCAAGTCGGTGTGGATGTTAAAAGCACGCCCTCAGCCCTCATGAAACGACGCTCAGACCCCGTAGTCAGTCCCACTTAGTCCCAAGTCCGTCCAACCACAGGCTCACAGCTGAGGTATTAATGCCGGATCAACGCTGGGGCCTGATGCATTTATGCCCATTTTCTCGTAAACTTGATTTGCGCAGCACAGAGGTCGGTCAGCATCCGACCCCCCCATACCGGAGCTAGGATGGGAAGTCCCAACACCGGATAAAGAAGAGACGTCTCCTTTTCAAACCAACGAAGGGAGTGGAGTGTGATGGGTTCCCGGGACTTGTAATCATGGCAGGATTTACATTTGAGGCTTGCAGAGGCCCGTGGTCTTTCGGAGGGACACATCATGGATAGCTTGGAGGGTAAATATATGTAAAAAAAAAAAAGAATAGGAATTGAAGTATTCATCTAGCCCTGAGCCTGTCGGCTAAGCTAGTGTAACGAAATGCTACCTCCATGTCCGAATAAAGTAATTTTTGGGACATTTGCCCTCTTTACCCGCAGCAGAGGTGAGAACTTGACGGAAGCATGGTTCCGCGAAGATGTGGCGGTTGCACAGTATGTACCTCTACATCGTGATGGCAGATGAGGATTGATGTACTGTACTGTACTGTAGTACATGTGCAGGCTTCATTTCTGGCACTGATTCGGAAAATAAAATGGGAAAGGGATAGGGATATAGTTCGGGGGATTTATACCAGGCACATAATTCCAGGTTGGGATATAACTATCTATATAGCTTGAAACAATCCCCGTGGAGCCATGGGTATATCCGGACATATAGGAGTCAATGGGGCACGCGACAATCAATAGGAAGGATATGACCTATCTATCCACCTCGCAAGTAGGCGAAAGATAGTATGGGAACTCTGAAGCAAATATGGTGATATTCGATATTCTTGTAATTCTCAAAAGCCGAAAACCCCAACTATCGGCGTCAGAGCGGGATAAATTGACGACAAACGCTGCTAGTAGAGAGAAACGACGCCCCGCTACGGGGGTTTGACAGATAAGAACTGCCGGGTTGGATATGCACTGTGTTGTGTATAGAAGCCCTCCAGTCAGAGGTATGATGCATGAAACAGGAAACAAATAGCATACATACATACCTCAGACAGGCTGTTGGTATAAGTTAATGCTCTGTACAGCCAGCCACCTTGAACCCTTCCTGCAAGGCCCCCACGCCCGCCTCAACCCCTCTTGTCTTGCTGCTGTGACACCATGAGCCAGTTGGGTTGGCTGCCACAAGGCTGGGCTGCATCTCGAAGGGCTGCGAACCACATGGCGGGCGTACTGCGAGAACCAAGCCTCCAATTCCTTGCCTTTTGCTGGCATGAGCCGCATATAGAGCGCATGTCGCGGCAACGATCCTCAAGCGGTCAGCATACGAATCCTTCATTGGCATCCACGGATATATATTTATATATTTGTGTGTGTGTGTGTGCTGTCCATGTACGTGTCCATCAGCATCGAGCCCCTCACTTTACTTGGTTTATATTGGGTATATTGACAAGGTGCGCCTCGTGAAGAAGGCCTTTTTGATATAGTGCTAGACTGACATCCCGGGAACAGGACAGGCATGATGAGTGTCTCGCTTGCCATAAGCCGTATAATTAGGGTTCTCAAGCCCCCGGAAGCTGACACCCCACCCGGGGCCGGCATTGATGGGCAATCATGGCCTGGCTTAACTGCCGGGTAGCTCTCGTTTGGAATCATAGCGGCATGGCTAGCCTGCCGGGCTTTTGGTCCCTTCGCCTTGCTCCTTGGCTTGCAAAGAGAGGAGAATTTTGTCTTTATATCCGCGCAAAATTGGGAGCCGCAGACAGAAAAAGGACGCTTGCTTCAAGCCGGTCCTTGACGCTAAGCAATATAGCCCTTGACACCGCAGAGACAATTCACCCTGCACGCGCTGTCTCGATTATCCAGGAGCCCAGGAGCCCAGGAGCCCAGGAGCCCAAGACCCCTCTTGCTACAACTTCCCCACTCTCGTTAATTGGTGAGCCCGAGAGGCCTAAACTGAGAAGTGCCGGAGCCCAGCGCAAATTGATCCCTGGCTGAACTCTATCTCCGGCGCCAGGCTTTTCTGGGGCCCCATCAGCGGCCAGTGCTCGGGCGTGCTACTAGGCTGTCGTTCGCTTGCTGAAATGTCCCGCGGCTGGGTTCATGGCGAAGTCGCTATCCTGGTCCTGGGTGAGCGAGCTGCAACATCATTTTCCATCTGCCGACGTACTCAAAATACCCACTGTTGCTGACCGGAGGGACCGTCCTGCCCAAATCCGTAAAAATTTCTCTTTCTCCTTTATCAAATCCTGACGGCGATCTACTTCCAAGGACGAGTCCAGTATCATGGCCTAAAGCCGATCGTGTGCCTTCATTTCTTTCGGCCCGTTTTGATTTGTTTGAGGGGTTCGTCCAGTTCACGCTCGCTCTGGAGAGGGGGGCCAGGCTGGCTTATCATTCGACACCGCCCAGGGACCTCCCATGTTTATTTCTACCTCTCGAAAGCTGTGGCCTCAGAATAACTGGAGAGTGGGAAGGGGTTGAAGAAGCCACTGGAGTTTTCTGTTTCTGATTTCCTGACTGGACACCTGGGACTAGATCTATTTCTCTCCATACTAGTTGGATGGAAACCGGCGACTCGCATCTCAACTGCCGGCAGCCGGCAGCAATTTACAGGCCAAAGGGTTTTATCTACCGAAGCCCAGGATATAGTGCCCAGGTATTCCACATCACAGTTCTTTATTTTAGAAGTCTGGAGTTATGTCTGGGTGTTATGTGGGGCCGTTCGGGCGCATGTTACCTTTGCCTGAGGACAGCACCACGTCGCAAGAATCGCAAGTCAACCCAACACCATCGAAACGGTTGACCAACTATCAACTCCCTCCTCCCCGCAAAACTACTTCTTGGGAATTTGTATCTGACGACTCTCCGGCTCCGTTGGAACAGATGGAATCCCCAGTTTCGATGGCGGGCCGGACCCCGACCCAACATACCAACAATCGATATCCAGTGCAGGATCAGCTTCCGCCAGTCAGCCAGCTTCTTACACCAGGATCGTATCCCGATGCACCCAATTCACATCGTTCTTTCATGGGTCGCGGAAACTCTCCACCAACCAGTAGCAGAACAAACGACTACAAAATAGCTGAAACTCCACGCAGCCACATTCAGCCAAGCAGCCATCCACACCATGACACCGCTGCACTCCCAAGACCGCCACCTACACTTGAACCTGTTGATTTTTCGTACGGACAGGGACAGCATCTCTCATATTCTCACCAGCAGCTACCTCCAATTTCGCAAGTCGGTTTCGACGCGGCCAGCTTGCGGCCTGATCGTTTTGCCGAATACGCAAGAAGTAGCGCTGAGGCTCCTCTAGCCCATCACCACCATAGTCAGCTTCCATATGTACGCGACCTCCCTAATCCTGAAGTTTCTCCGGCCTCAGGTCCGTCTTCTTTATCTGGTGAGATTTCTTTCCGCTCAGGCTCACCACCTGGGCCAAATCAGTCGCGACTGGCTCATGTAGTAGAAGAGAGGTTTATTGAGGGCGAGGGAATTTGTTATGTCTACTCTGATGGCACCCATTGCCCAAAGCAAATCGATGGAGAGCCCGTCAATGCCAATTGGGGGGTCACTAAAGCCGGCAAGCCAAGAAAACGGCTGGCGCAGGCATGCATTACCTGCAGAGATAAGAAAATCAAATGCATCCCAAATATTCCCAAGTGTGATCAGTGCCAGAAATCAGGAAGGGAATGTAGATTTGAAAATGCGTGAGTTTTAAGAGCCCACCCTTCACCCTCGACCGGCTTATGGTGCCTAACAAAAACCTTTTCTTTCCCTTCTCTAGACCTCGGGGAAACCAGATTGCAAAGCCCTCGCAGCAATCAACCGGCCACCACGTTCCATCATCAATATTGCATGATCAACCGCCTAGCTACTCATCGAGTGGTTACTCAACTTCACGTGTGGGCACTGGAAGTCCGGTCCAGATAACACCTAATTCTGCAACATCCAACCATCCAGGCGCAATGATGCACGAGGCTGGGGAACGAAGCCCGACATTCACCAGGCCCTTGAAAAGGAGAAGGCGAGCCTCGACGAACGCCATTGCCTACGAGAGGGATGACTTTAAACAAGGCAAAGATAAGGCAGCGGTTCCTGATCTATACCGCATGAGCGATATTTTATCAGAGATGGCTGCGATGGATCTCCACGATCCAACATTATCAGAATGGGAAACAGATCCTTACCAAACCCACCCCGAATCGACTATGCAGTATTTCAATATGTATTTCCATTATGTTAACGGCGCGACCTACTGCATATTCCCTCGAGATCCATTCTTAAGATGGTTGAAGTTCTGTCAGAATAAATCTCTGGATGATAAAATGCTGCTGTATGCTATGCTTGCTATGGGGGCTATTTTTGGCAAGTCCAGGGAGCAAAGGGCCGACTCGATGAGGTTTGCGAGAATCGCAAGGCACGCTGTGGAGAAAAGTCAAAATAGACCAACCTTGCACTTAGCTCAAACTCGGATTATTCTTGGGATGTGGCATTTCACGATCGGCGCGTCAGCCACGGCTTCTGATTTTACGGGTTCTGCCATGCGCACTATATGTGGGCTGAAACTCAATGTTGAACATGGGAACCCGCCTGAACGGGACGAGTTTTTTCAAGCCGAAACTATGCTTGAATGTCAGAGGCGGACTTTTTGGGCTGCTTTCCTTATGGACGTTAGTTTTTCACACCCCAACTGCTCTATTTTCCCGCCCTTAACTAACTGAGCACTTTTTCCTACACAGAGACATGCTGGCCTCCCAGTCCATTCTCCAACAGTGCTCAAGCCACAAGACATCTTTCTTCGATTACCTTTAAGAGCAGACTGGTACGAAAGTCAAAAATGGGCCAACATGCCCTACTTTGAAAATGGTATCATACCCGCAGACGCCTCGTTACCCGAAGAGAGGACTGCGCTTGACCCAATGGCCTTCTTAGTCGAAGTATCTGCCATTTGGGGTGATGTGCTCGAACACATTTATCGCGCCACATATATCTCTCCAGCAAATTACACCCAGATCTACGAGGAATTCTACGATTCCACAGTGAAGCGCACTGATAAATGGCTCGCAAGCCTCCCGCACTACTTCTCATATAGCGTAAAAAATATGGAAGTGAGCATCCAAGCCGGAAAGGGAGACGTCTTCGCAAGCGTACATATTCTCTACCATGCAACAATGATGAGACTAAACCGATACGTCCGCCACCAAGACCTACCGGAGCATATCGTCGAGCGGAACGTCCTCCGTTCCCACCGCCACTCTATCGAAGTCCTCCGCATCGCGCATGATCTTAGCCAACATCTAAATTCATCGGACGAGGACAACAGTCCGCTAAACACCCCACCACCTCCCCAAATCACTTTCTCCACACCCCTTACGGGCAACGCCATATTATCAGCTACTGACGTCCTCTCCGCCTGCGGCTCCATCTGTGATATGTCATATCACTTAGAACTCATGGAAGGCGGCACGAATGTGATTTCTGAAGTCTCGCGGTTCTGGCACGGCTCGCGCGAGCAGCTGCGGGTAATAGAACGGCGTCTGGATCAGATCACAGAGTCGATTCGTACACATGGCGGGTCGGGTGAGAAGCGTGGTTTCTTTGTCCAGGGGCGGCCACTCGACCTCATTGTAATCGATAGGTTGATGCCTACTGAGGAGGGTATGGCTGCCATTTCGCCCCCGACATCAATAAATGGCAAAACTAACCCGTATACCGCGACGGGGAGGGGAGATTTGGTCTATTGTCTCCCCCGAGAGGCATATTTCCATGCGCTTGGACGCACTGATATTTCTATGGAGAGGGGAGATGTGCTCTTGATTCCATGTACGGATTAGAAATGTCTTTTTTTTTGCGTTGAAGCAATGAAGTTTCAGTCTGATTCGGCTTTCCCCCTTACCCACTATACCCCCGACTCATTTTTTGATGATGGACAACGTATTTTCCCATCCCGCCTGTTTTTCTTTCACGAAGCTGCACGTCTATGTATTTGGAGCTTGCTTTTTAACCCTCGTATATCTTTTGACAGCACAAACATACCCTACCGATTAAGAGAGGCCCTTCCCTTCGCCGCCCTTCTCCCCCCGTCTTTTTCAATGAACATTTCGACACACTTAAAACCCTAATCATGCATCGACCTTGAATGAATTTCTTTTTTCAAGCCTTTGAGTCTTAGTTAATATGCTATAATTTCCCTGTACAATTTCTTCTAATATATACTGCATTTGATGTATATATATATATATTTCAACCCCATCTCGTTAATTGTTATCCCTTGCTCCGGCCACCTCTTTTCGTGCAAGATGCAATTTGTGTATGTATGTGTGTGCTTTTTCTTTTTTCCTTTTTTTTTTTTCGCGTGGCTTATTTACATCTATCTACCCCATATACCTCTACCTGCATGATAGAATTAGTTCACTTTGCCTTTTAATTGTTATATACATATCCAAGCAGCCACAGCCTACCCATGATTAAATTTCCCCCCTCTCCTGCCTTCCTTTCCGAGCCACATGACCTTTTCTCATAAATTTTCACTTTTCACTTTAAACGATATACCAAAACAGAGAATCTGCAGAACATTTTTTTCGTTGCGCAATTGTTTTGTGAGTTAAATATGCACGCAGTATTGGAAGAAGTAGAGAAGAGTGAAAGATGGATTGGTGGCTATAGCTAAAGTGGGGAGTGAAGAAACGGATGCAAGAATTAGGATATCGGTCTATGTGAGAATGTGCCATTTGAATAGAAAAAGATTATATTTGAGAGCTCTCTATTATTACAATAATAGTAATGAGGAAGAAAAGATGGAGAGTATAACAAACAACGAAGAAATATGTCTATATAGAAGTGGGCCAGCCCACTCTTGTAATCGTATGCTACCCCTTTGTGATTTTTCTCCGCTCTGCGCCTCTTCAAAGATTGTAGTGGGAGAGGAGTTGTCAACAATTATTTATTTATCGCCGCATATAACAAGCGGCTAAAGAGCCCCCATCACCTCACCCCTAGACTACCAACGCAACGGGCGGGTATATCGTCTCACCCAAACAATTTTACCCTCCATAGGATCCATGACAGTTGCAAAATGCGTCATCTCATTCGTAATTGGGTAGGTGCTCGTCCATTCTATGATCTCAGCTGGTGAGGCGGTGACCTCTTGAATCTCGGAGATAGATTTGTCGACTCCTTGCTGAGGCTCGTAGTCTTGAGATGTGCTCGATGATGTTGAGGATGACATGGCGGTTTGTTGTTGCCTGGTGGCTGCCCTGGAAGCGCGAGTGTGGTGAAGCGGGTCTGGCTTGTGTCTATCTGTGGATGCCCGCGTGTGGCTGGGCTGTCTTGACTTCTCCTTCACATCCCAGAAACCTTGCATGCACGTTCTTCGTTCGATGCTATCCTCTACCAACCCTTCTAAGCCGACTAGTCTGAGGGTCTGAGGTTGTGGTGAAGCAAGGTTGTTGGTTCCCGTGGTTGAATCAGTGGATTCGTCCCCTATGTCGCTGTTCGTAGCTACGATGAATGACGAGGAAGTGCGGGTAACGGCAGATCTATAGTCCTTTTCAAGGATAGTGGTGGAGTTCCCGTCGCTGAAAATTATATACGCTGCAGTCGTGGGGGTCTGGGGTAGTTCGGCTGCGATGGCACCAAGAGATAAATCATGATGAGCGGGTCGACGTGCTCCTCTCCACACCTTGGTGAAAAAACTCCATTTCGTCGGAGCTGGCGGAAGGATACACTGTCGAAGCAAAGAGGATATAGAACGGCGAATGCCTAACAAGACGAGAAGATGGCTGGCGTAAAATTTCACATTGCCAAAGCGCCTGCTCGTATCATGATATGGGCGGAAATTCAACGAAACGCTAAGATTCTCCCTCACGCCCGTTAGGACTCCGACAAACCCAACATAAGTAATGCTTCTCGCGAGGACTTGTTCAGTGTGAGGACTGCGGACAAATTCTAGCTGGACAATCAGCTCTCGTAGGCCATCCATGTCCCAGTCGAGGGTGCGAAAATGTAACATTTTCGAATCTGCATTTTGTGCATCTCTGCATCTCGCGCCGCCGCTGGTGCATCCCATGAGTAGGTCGAGGAGCACATTAAGTGACACCAACAAATACAAAGGGATGTCAGTGGTCTGACTTATTCCCTTGATCTCCTCCGTTTCCTCGTGGGTATAGAGGCGCCGGAGCAGTAGGCGGGCAGCATGTTTCACCCATCGGATATTTACGGTAGGGAGAATGGACTCAACGACCTCATCGAATAGACTGGTCAAAGACCTCATCCTTTCTCGATACGCCCCGGCGACCTCGACATATCGTTGTGCAGGAGGTAGGGAAAGATCGATTCTGTATACCGGAGGGATATCTCCATTATTATTCTTATCAGTTCGTCGGGCGCGGTGGGTCATTGTTTGGCAGTGAAGGCTGGAATTCACGTTGGAATCAATATCCCGATAAACGCTGTTGTTAACTCTCAGTCTTCAGGATGATAGTAAGATTTACTTCCCCCAACGAGTCGATATGCCGTTTCTTGTAAGTGGCTGCCTGGATGTTACTAGTTGGCGGTTTCATAGTTAGCCAGTAAACATGCTTTGTCTTCACAAGGTATGCGCCACGACGGATGGTGCTCATCACAGGCACTTTATGCGGCCTTTGACGTTGTAATGAGCATGATAGATATGTCACATAAAATTAAACTTGAGAATAGGTTCAGTAAATGACAACCAACAACCTGAACGATGCGGATAGCTACCCTCGGGTGTATGAAAACCACTCCCAGGCTCCTTCTGGCTGACTACCAACCGTCAGTCCAAATCCTATTTATGCAAAGGAATCTGGCATTGTGGTGGTATTTTATCAACAAAGCATTCTTTATGACAACTGCGATGGTGTACAGGCGTTTCTGGAGGCATTTATCATAAATTGCGTGCATTTGGCGGGGTATTTACCCAAGCAGTCCACTTTGATGGAGTTGTGTTCGAAGTGTAAGCTGGGCGCTAAATAAATAGCCGCAGCACGCGGCTTAAACAAAATGACCGGGGACTTTCCTAAAGCCGAGATCTCCGACAACGTCCAAGTTCGAACCAAGCAGACTCTATCCACGCAATGCGCCGGAACAAGCGACGACATTCCTGGCCATCTCAATCGGAATAGATGGTTTTGTAAACGAGGACAACGCCATAGAGAAGCCAGTCAGAGCAGCCTGACAGACGGACCGCAATCAATGGCTCACCTGTCCTGACATCACTGCGAACATGCCGGAAGCCAACCACGAAAGCGGGAGCGGCCATCGCTCCAATGGATCAGAGGATGACTACGACCGATTGAAAGATTACCCAGACGACATTGACTATTACAGCTTGCTGGCGTTGGCCCGAGACCCTCCGCCTACGGAATCGCAAATACGCTCGGCCTACAAAACCTTGACCCTCAGCTTTCACCCGGACAAACAACCCAAGGAGCTAAGAGAGGCTGCTACAGAGCATTATAATAGGATACGCGATGCATACGAGACTCTGATAGATCCTAAGAAACGAACTGTATATGACATGCTGGGCGAAGAAGGAGTGCGGCACACATGGGGGGAGGGCGGGCTGATGGGTAGAAACGGATACGCTGAAAGACAACAAGTCGGAGTGAAGGCGATGGATGAAGCTGAATTCCGTCACTGGTTTTTGGCGGTCATGAGACGCCGGGAGAGGAAGTTCTTGAATGACTTGGTGGATGCTAATGTAAGTTGAATTGGTCCCTGGAGGAAAAAAACAAGAAAAAATCATGAGAGCAGATTTTTGGGGAGCGTGAGCCTATCTCTCTCTTGAGACATCTTATCTGTTTATTCCATGATCCCTGGTATTTTCCCGTCATAAGTACTGACATGATGCAAGGGTACTATTCATGTTTCGGTGGATGCGAAATCTATGTTCGAGACCACGTCGGATGGAGATATCTCGATACGTGTACCTAGCTTAAGGCCGTCGGGGTTTTTGCTCGGATATTCTCTTCCCATACCACTACCTGACATGCCTTGGTTTGGCGCATCGAAATCGGAGGCAAATGGGACCGAAGATGAAGATACAGGCAAATCAGCAACAGACCAGGGGACGCCTGTGGACCAAACGCCTGAGACGACTAGATTACAGCTACAAGCTTCGGTCAATGGTCACTTTGGAAAACCAGTCCAGAACGTCAAATTATTCATTCCGTCTACAGGAGAACAACTTGAGAGACAAGTAGGCTTTTTTTTTTAGGTTTTTAATTCTAGTGTTTAAAACACACTCACTGACAGTCATAGGTCCGACAACCTTTAACCATTCGTAACGCGAACGTCAGTTTTGGAGCTACATTAGCACACGCCATCAGCAACGACCCTCTCAAACGAGGTATCTTTAAAGGACCCCTATTATCCTTCCTCGGTGGAGCGGTAGTGAACGTCAATGCCTTTATTATCCCGCAACCGCTTGTTCAAGCAAGCATCACCAAACCTGTAACTCTGGTGGAGGGCACTAAGCCATTTTCCCTCACTGTGAAATCTACATGCGTCTCCTCTCCATTTCGATACCCTCCCGACCTGACTCTATCAATAACACGTATGATAGGCACTGGAGGGGTAGTTACCGGTAACTGGTCATCCGGGTCGCTGTCATGGCCAGAATTCCTTCAGAATATGTTCATGGATGTTAGCAAACGCGATCCGTATGCGGAAGCCTTGAGGCCATATTCGATGAGTGGCGTTTCAATCGGATACACAAGCTTACCGAGAATGCAGCTACCTACGGACCCCCATGATGACGATCACGATATGGATGAAGATGATGCAGATATGTTTTCAGACCATGCCAATGACTCAACCAAGCAGCTTGAGCAGCCGCCGAAACCCAACGAAACATGGGGTTTCAGCCTCGGTTCGTCGCCAGAAGGCATGAACTTAACCCTGCAATATGAGCGGACTATCTTTGCGCGAAAACCGGCGGAACCCTTGCGTTCCGAGTGGAGCGGCGATGGCTATTATCCTAGCAAAAGCCGGGGTGGCAGTGGCGCCATACGGCTAGGACTGCGCGCGGTGGTAGACAATAACCTCAGCTTGGGCTGGTCCGTTTCTGGCTCGCGGAGGGTTGGTGAATTCACCCGTATGGGATTAACCATCTCCACAATAGGGAACATGGGCCTTGGTTGTAGTGTCTCATGGAGTAGATTGGGACAGACTTTCAAAATACCCATAGCTTTATGTCCTGTGGACAAACTTACTGGTGACCTGTCCACGTTGGCGGTCATAGTGCCATTTACAGTCTATGGAGCGATCGAATTCGGATATCTGCGTCCCAGAGCGCGACGGAGAGAGAGGCAGGAAATCGCAAGGATGCGAAAGCGACTTTCGAAACGGGTTGCGAAGCGGAAAGCTGAAAGTGCGCAGGCGATTTCTATGATGAGGGATCAGGTCCTGCGGAGGCAAGATCGGGAAGCCGATCGAGACGGGTTGGTCATTATTCATGCCGAATATGGATGTCCGCCTTCTCGGTCTTCGAAGAAGAACAAACAAAACGGACCCACTGTAGTCGATGACGACTACGCGGAGGGCATGATAGATGTCACGATTCCGGTCGCCGCACTGGTTGATCAGGGACAGTTGAATATAGCCCCTCGAGTCATTAAGGTCTAATTCCCCTACGCCACTCCCAAAATCCGTCCCCTTTGCCTGCTCAATCAGGCAGACATGACAAACATAAAATACTAATATATTACCCTTTGCAGTCACAAATTCTCGGGTTCTATGATCCGTTCCCACTCCGCCCGAAATTGCTGCGGGTGCGGTATCGGTTCTCCGGCAGGGAGCACATGGTTGAAGCCTGGGACTCTGAAGGAGTAACGTGCCCGATGAAGTCACACCTGCTGTGATTTCCCAAGTTTTCATATGGTTAGTGCACCAACACCAAAAGATCGCCTAACTTGTCCATCGTGCCATGGCCTTCTTGTTGTTGCTCTTTTCCTTGCCGTTTTCCTGCCCCGCCCAACCTGTTAAGTCAAAGCTAACTGTTTCCGGCCCTTGTTAGATGCTGTGTATGCACGCGCTGTCAAGTGACTTTTTGAAAACTTCTCTATAGCGTGAACAATTCTTATGGTAGGGCTCCAGCCATGAGAAATCCTCCTCGTTTCGTCGTTTTATTTCTAAACTATACTTCTTGGATATCAGCCAGCAAGTATGAGTTTCTGTGGGGGCCTCCCGCTCAATTTATTACCCTTCTTTTTTTTTTTTATCTTATCGTTGGCGGGGACGATTTGAGATAAGACTTTCCATGATTTTCCCCTCTTGCCAAGACGCTTCCAAACGCATTAGCATATTTTCTTTGTCTCGAATTTTATTTTTAACTCCTCACACGGCATCAGCCTAACGTCGGATATTGGGGCTTCTCTTTTTATTTTTATTTTTCATTTTTGAATTTTTCATTTTGAAATTTGAAATTTTCCCCTCCTTCCTAGAGCTGTATATCAAAGGGAAGTTACATGTTTTGGATGTATTCACGTCCTCCATTTTCTCGCTGCATATATTTCTTTGACAAGCAAAAAACGCCTCGTCCTTTTTTGCCGCCACTTTACTCGAATTTGGCTGGTGTGTACAGATTACACATGACAGATACATTGTTGTATAAACACGAAACACAAAAGATGATGAAAGAGAAGCAAGGGAAAAAAAAGTTCCGGGATATTGCGTACCATTGCATCGCCCCGGTCAGAGTTTTCTAAGCAAGCCAAACTGCAAGGATGATTCTTCTGGCCTTTGTTGCGCTCATTTTTCCTCATTTGTTTCCCCCAACTTCCGTCTCCTTTCCCATATCCCACCACTCGAGGCGGTAAAGCAGCCTTAGCTTTTCTCTCAACGAGAAAAGAAGTTTTTTTCTTTTTTCTTTTTAAAAAAGGCGAAGGGTAAACAGGGCGCATTAGACCCAATCCATCCAATGTCCAACGTCCTTTCACCGTGAGCCTGTTGCCTCCGTTGGCCCTTGTCGTCGTTGTTGTTGTTGATGTTGGGTTGGTATATAGCTCATCCTGATAGGTTCCACAAGAGCACAGAGCAACAAGCAACAAGCAACAAGCAACAAACAACGACGACGGCGACAATGACAGCTGGAAACGACCAACAACCAACAACCCAGATTCTCCCATTCATCATACCGCCTTTTTGTTCTTCCAGAAAGACATTATTATTATTATGATTATTATCCCGGGCAATCAATCCCTGGGATGGGGCGGCAATAATGTAAATAACGGGTATGTTGGTTGATATTTTGCCTGCGCGGGGATTCTTCCCACTCACTCCCCCGCCTCCTGGGTGGCAGGCTTGATTTGAAGTGTCAAAGCGAGAGTTGGTGGATAGAGAAAGAAACATAATAAATAAAAAGAAAAAGGAGAGGTGGGATGATGGCAGAGTGGGAGCCTGCAGGATGGTATATATATATATATATACATAGTTATATACAATACAGAGCCGCAGCCTGATATAACTGCTACATGTTATGTTGCACACGAGATCCCATTTTTATCTCTGTCAGTCAGTCATCCATATTCATCCCAACACACTCTCGCAGCCAGTGCAGCGAATGAGAACTGAGAAACTGCTCACTTTTACTCTTCACTCTATCTCTTTTCTCAAACAACACTTTCATTCCCTCCTATCTCCATCAGCCGCCCTCCACCGCTCCAATTTGTGTAAAACTGATCATCCCCTTCCCGGATCAAGTTCTTTTTTCTCTTCCGTCTCCCCCGTCCCGCCTCCCGCCCTCCCTCTCTTCTTGATTCCACTATATTTCATTCCTCGGCCTCACCGTTCTCATCCCTTTTGCATCCTTCTCGCGCTCTCCCTTTCTCTCTCTCTCTCTCTCTCTCTCTCTACCACTTACTCACAGACCTACCATACCGTACCGTACCTACCACCACGCCATTCCCGGCCAATAGCTATCCCCATTATATCTCACGGCCAGCCAGACGATTGATCGATGATGTGTATGTGGTGGGGCACGCCGTACAAGGCGTATGTGATCGAGGACGGGCCCAAGAAGAAGAAGAAGGACGAGGAGGAGGAGAATGGCAATGTGCAGTTTATCATGGTCAATCCTGGGGATCAGTTTGTGCCTGTTGGTCCGGTGAGTGTGTGATATTTTTTTTGAATTGAATTGAATTGATTCTACTGCTGGCTGGTTGTATATTTTATTTAGCTTTGATATGTATAGTACGTACATGGTTGTATGTATATGTGTGGATGTGATATTGCGGTGTGCCTTTTCTTCTTCTCTATGTGTTGCTTTGCTGCCTTAGGTACTCATTCATTTATTTCTCGTCTTTTCTTTTCTTTTTCTTTTTCTTTTTCTTCTTCTTTTTTGCTTCTCTTCTCCCCTCTTCTGGTGTATCTCACTCTCTCTCTTCACCATTCACTTGACTCGTCTCATTCTGCTTCCCTGCCTCACTCACTTACTTCCCCCCTCCACTACTATCACACTGTCTCCCCCTTCTCCCCTTTCTTCCCATCATCATCATCAACCTTCCTCACCGTCTTTCATCGCTATCACCCTTTATCTCCCCCCTCTCATCCCTACACGCTGCCTGGAAAAAAACAAACAACACACTGTACCACATCACCACATCGTCCGCCTTCCCCTCCTCCCAGTCACCATGGCGTTCTTCTTAGCCCCCATCCAGCAGCAACAACAGCAGCAACAGCAACACCCTCAGCCCACCGTCTTCCAGTATATTCCCATGCAGAATCCCGCCCATCCACAACATGCCTCCCTGCACGCCTCCCACCCCTATCCCGGCCATGTCGTCGAAAACCACAACCCGCCGCCTGCAAATAACAACGGCCCCGCAGCTCCCGCCCCGGCTGTAGCGCCTCATATCACGCCCGTTTCAGCCCCCGCTGCTGCCAACAATCCTCCTGCGAACCAGGCTGTCATGGTCGCTGTTGTTCCCCCCTTTCATTCTCAGTCTCCTGCTCCTGCTCCTACTCCTTACTATTACTATTATAACTATTATAATTATTACTATTATTGATTGATTGATTTGTTTTTCTAATTCCTTGTATGACATGGTTTACCTTTCTTTTTTTATTGTTGTTTGTTTGCGTTCATTCGGGTCTTCCTCGTTCTCTTGTTTCCTTCTCGCCCTCCCTTGCAGACAAACACAGCGTATTATTATTCCCCTGTTTTCTCCCCTATTTATTTACAGTTTTCACCTTTTCTTCCACGCCCCTTAAAAACACAAACCACACACGCAAACACACCCATCCACACACACACACACTCACTCACTCACACACAAGCTAACCCATCTCCACCCTAACCAGCATGGACAAATCGCAGTGGGCCCACAGCCGCAGCACGCCATGGTGCCCCAACCACAAGCTCAAAACTGGTTTGGATGGCCAGCCCCCGCCGTCGTCCCTGTCCAGCAACAGCAGCAGCAG
>LDEV01000878.1:25838-51520 GCA_001014755.1 Blastomyces silverae | reverse complement strand
GGGGGGGGGGGGTATGGTATCATGAAAGCGATGGTTGCAATTTTGTTCTTGTCATACGTGGCCAAGGGAAGCGGATATACTGATTAGCAAACAGAAGGAATACTCACGATCCGAATAACATCGTTAACGTTGTATACGAGGTCGCAGTCCGAGATAGCTTCATTGCAGCGAGCGAGGTAGACGGCGAGGGCGAACTGGAAGAGAGCGTGCAGCTTGATGTAGCTTTTTGACGATAGCCGGCCCATGGCAAAACGCTAACCTGCAGCTCCCCCGAAGAGAGCTACAATTTCCCGCGGTGTGCTTCGAGTGTTGGAACCAAGTCCAAGACCATGCTTGTTGAAGTAGTTATAGTTATTATATCGCGGGTTGATCAAAATATAGTTAAGGAATGGATGTTTGCTGACTAACAGGGTTATGTCATGCCAGGCACCAGATCCCAAACTTTGCCCCGCGACAGAAGTACAACCATTACAACCACTACAACCATCCTCGACAGGCCTTTGTCTTTGTCGTTGCGATCTATGGCTTAGATAGATAGGCTTTGTCGCAGCTTGAATAACCATTGCTCAATGAATTGTCGCTAGACTTGACATTTTAAACCCCTCACTACTAACTAAACAAAGCGTTTTAGAATCAAAAGGGCAGAGGGGTTAACTCTCCCCGCTTGCCGCTATCAAATGGCAGATGTCGCCGCGCTCCGAAAAGATCGCCAGATCAAATACTTCCTTCGATGTCTGAAAACATTTCTTCCGCATCAGTATACCTCCAATGACGCAGGTCGAATGACCCTGGCTTTTTTCACCCTCGCTGGCCTTGATCTGCTTGACGCGCTGGACGACAACCTCTCCGCCGCAGAACGCAAGGGCTACATCGATTGGATTTACCATTGCCAGGTACCCTCTGGCGGCTTTCGGGGATTCCCAGGGACGATCTTCGGAGATTCTAAGAGGACTGATGAAAATGAATGCTGGGATCCTGCGAATGTTCCCGCCACGTTCTTTGC
Source organism: Blastomyces silverae (assembly GCA_001014755.1). Lineage (NCBI taxonomy): Eukaryota > Fungi > Ascomycota > Eurotiomycetes > Onygenales > Ajellomycetaceae > Blastomyces > Blastomyces silverae. Next base: position 50,517 of record LDEV01000878.1, on the reverse strand, counting down.
GCTCATGGCGTTGATTGTGCTGGGTGACGATTTGACCCGTGTTAAACGGAGAGAATGTTTACTGTGGCTACGCAACATGCAACGGGAGGATGGGGGGTTTGGGGAGATTTTAGGACCCGGCGGACAAATTGAGGGAAGCAATGACTTACGGTTTTGTTGTTGTGCGGCTGGTGTACGATATATATTACGGGGGAAGGATGCGGATTATCTTAAGGATATTGACGATATCAATATTAACCGTCTCATCTCCCATATTGAAGATTGTCAGGTGATTTTGGTCCCCTCCCTTTTCACTCTATCCAAAACGAGCTTGCCGGACTGACTAGAAATTAACAATTGAAAGTCATATGACGGGGGGTTTTCAGTGTCTCCAATGACCGAATCGCATGGTACGCAACATACAACATACTGCACTGCTCTGCTTGTATGATAACCCGCCCCAAGCTTACATTTGTCATAGCTGGTTTGACGTACTGTGCCCTCGCCTCGCTTTCATTCCTTGGATGCACGCCACCTGCTGTTAGCCATAGTATACCGTTTCTCTCCCTTCAAACGGCAAAATTCGACGACTTGATCCGCTGGCTGGCATGGCGGCAGACGACAGACCTTGAAGAGGCTGACGAATGGGAAAGTGGCGCTGAGAAGCAGATAACTCCTGGGGTGGATGGATCGATAGATGAAAAAATATCTACACTCCCAGATATACCTTCTCTCTCACAGCTGCCAAGTGAGCATCTCCATTGGGCTGGATTCAATGGTAGATCGAACAAAATAGCCGACACATGTTACTCATTCTGGGTAACTGGAGCACTGGGTGTAAATATCCCTCCCTACGCTATATTTATAACACTATTTTTCTTTTGAGTGTCTCGCCGGCTGATGGTTGTTGTTAGATTCTGGACAGCCTTAATGTTATCAACGCAGAAGCGAGTCGCCGCTATCTCCTTGAGAAAACGCAGCATATCATAGGGGGATTCGGAAAGTGTGTCGGCGATCCGCCAGGTGTGTGATACTTAGCCATCCCCTTACCCCCTAGATTTTGCCTCTATTTAATTCAGTCTTCTTGCATGTTGAAAAAGGAAATTGACCCTCCGTATAGATCTCCTGCACTCCTACCTTGGCTTGGCAAGCCTTGGTCTTATTGGCGAAGCCGGAATTGCCAGCGTCGATCCAACATTCTGCACTAGCAAACGAGCACGCAAGCACCTGGAGTCTCTCACTTGGTGGACTGGCGCGGAATCCAAAAAATAGGCGGACGGGGGAATATTTTTATTCTTATTTTTTAAGTCCCCTATTATTAAAAACATAGTGGACAGGTCCCCCACGAAACGGGAAAATCGAATAGGACTTGTTTGTTGTAGGGATTTAAAACATAGTCCGGGTAAGAAGCTTCGAGAGAGGGGGATTCACGAGACCCAAGTTCTTCGATGGAGTGAAAGTATTCTTAATGAATGTATGTATACTATCGGGACGATGATAACTAGAGCGTTCGATATTTCCATGAGTGAAATAAATTCGATAGATTGATGACGATATGAGGACATGAATCACGTATAACTACTTGCTACATAGCTTGGGTGACCATAGAATTGGTAGAGGGCCGAACAGAGCGCGCCAATGAGCTATGGCTTCTCTGGTCGTGGGAGAAGAACACACCTTCTTTCCATATTGCTTGAGTTTTTGTAAGAATGAGAAAAATGGTGAAGCTTTTAGAAAATTCGCCATTTTCAACCAGTGGTTTGTTTGGTTCGCAGCTGGGTTTTAGATTAATACAGCCCCGATGCAACTTCATCAGATTTTTATAGTCTATAGTATGGCTTGCTCTATCCGGATTTTGATCAATGTATACGGAGTATATATATTCATTCTGGAAATTTGGTTGACCAGATGAATTGAATTGAGTACAGAGGCTCGACGACACAGACGGATTTGTTAGATTGGATATATAGACTGAGTATAGAAATGCTGGTAGATCTGTCATATCGTACTAAGTGGGAATTATCCAAAACTATGCTGCTCTGTCAATATAAATAAATTCTTGATCATGAATAGAGCAACTTCTCCTGATAAAAATTTCCTAAAATCAATGAAATAGAAATAGCAAAATAGAAATTATTGCAGTTTTCCTTTTTAAATAAATACGGAATCATTGGAAAAATCTCTCGGTTCCGTTTCTTCCACAGAAATGGTTCTACAAGAGCAGCCCTGATCTTCCTCTCTGGGCCGACGAACGGGGGTCAAAGAACGTATTGTGTGTGAGTTTGAATCTGGGTTCGCATCTGGGTCTTTGTCGAGGTATTGCGGTTATAAGCCGTTCGTTTGTCGCTGCAGGATTTTCTGCCATTTTTTCAGCCTAGAAATGTGCAACCAGGCTCTATCTTTTTAATCCCTCGATCGCTTTTTCGTCCCCTACCTAGCATAAATACTATTGAGGGTATTCGTCGGCGTCGAAGGAAGTAACGGTATAAGCTTGTGCGTTCTGTCCTCTGATCCGTTGTGCCCTATTCCGCTGATTAAAAGTTGATGCAGATCCGATTATGCTCTCGGGCATAGGCGGCTCCCATGCGATATCATTGGGCAGTTCAGGGTTGTCCTGAATACTTGTTATGTATTCACGGAATATTTGGTTTGATTCGAAGACAAGTTCAATATGTTGAAATGTCAGGTTCACTATTTCTGCGTCGGATCGTTTTGCGTCTTCTTGGGCCATGGTTACGGAGGTATCCAGAATATTTTTGATCTGCCGGCCATTACATCGTAATCCCTTATACATAGCAAAGTGAAAGATACCAAAGACGTCAACTATAAGGCGCGGATTGCGATCTAGACGCTCGAGATATAGCTTCCAAAGTTCCATTGAGGTGTCCATGTTTAATTGGGGATAATGAAGTGAAAGATGAAGACGGGATGTGATGGCCTCGTCGAATTGACCGACTCGGTTAGTGGTAAGAATAAGAATTCCCGAGAAATACTCGAGTGCATCGAGGAAGACTGGGCTCGTCAGCTACAGCTGCAAAAGAACTGTGGAAAACCATACCTGAAGTCATAGTGTTCCCTTCATGATCTGCGAAGGTACGTGATTGTAGGAGAGCATCGGCCTCGCGTACCAATATGATACAATCCCATCGCTCTGCTAGATGAAAAGATTGAGTCAAATACTGTTCCATTTCTCGTGACGTATCCCGAAGAGCTGCAACTCTGATCAGGAAAAGTGGTTTGCTGAGACTAGCAGCAAGTGCTTCTGCCGTGGCTGTTTTTCCAGTTCCTGGAGCTCCATGTAGCAAAATAACCACACCGCGCCGCCTGCCAACGATGATGTCTTGCTCATAGCGTAAATCATCTTGAATTCCGCGGATCCCAGGAAGCTGGCCCCTGACCAACGAGGTAAGCATTTCCTTGTGGCCAGTAGGAAGGATGATTTCGTTTAGGCCGACAGACGGTGCTTCAGTGGACATGAGGAGATCGACATAAAGTGGGTACCACTTATTACTTTGTAAAGAATATCCACATATTCGATTCGGTAGTAGAAGGATCTGTTCGTCCTCTAGCTCATGCAGATGGAGTGCCCTCAAACTTCTAGAAGAGCGAATAAACTGATCTCGGGAATTTAGGTCGACCACTCCATCATTAAAGACGTCGGTGCAGGCTCTGCAGTTGGGTATCGAACAGTCTATAGTCTCGAAAGCTTCTCTTCTGTTGGCCTTGGTGGCCTTTGCAATCACGCTTCCCCCAAAGGACGGATTCCAGGTACAGCCGGACTGCTTACAATGTTCTAGGGCGGCGACGTGGTCGATGATAACTTCACTGCTGCGCTACATGACACGCTTTAATTAACCGAAATACACTTGGCTTGGCTCATATTAACTGTTGCTTACCTGCTCTTGGCCCACGTAGTTCCCAGCGCAAACCCCACAAGTGTCTCTGTGACCCGGATCCCATTCTTGTAATATGGGCCCATTGTAAAGAAGCCTTTTGCTCGTGGTGCAATGCACAAACTTCTGACCTCGCTCTCTTAGACGACCCAGAATATTTTCATTGGCCTGAGATTGGTTGGACGGATAGATAGGCAAAGATGAAATAAGGCGTTCGCCAACAAACTCAGAGATAACGAACCGTTGCGGTCTGGGTCCATATTTTTCTCCGTTGAAGTCTATATAAAAGCAGTCAACAAAAAAGTCGCTACATTGGCGTGATGAGATGACAGCGTATCCTTCTTGATTATTGTAATCCATGTTGTCGAGGCTATCCGGGCCTTCGCTCTTGGAATGGTTATCGACATCGATAATTCGACGTCCGCCAGTAACATGAAGGACCTGGTAGGCCCTCAGCTTAGAACCAGCATTTGGGGAGATGACAATTACACCTGGCTGAAACAACAGCCAGAGGTGCTCGAAATGAATTTTCTGCAATTCGTTCTCCCTGATCTGGCGCCGTATATGCAATAGCTCCTGCATATCATTGTCAACAAAGTTCATCAAGCATTCCAGTTCTTCGAATGTTCTCCTCGCCTGCTCTGCCGTAGAGTGCTTCGAAGGTAAATTATCGGGAGCTGGCTTCGGCTGATCGGGGACATATCCAGAAGTCTCTTCTGGCATGTCAGCGTCATGAGGCTTACGGAGGGTGCCAAATTTGTCACGCATGGCTGTTAGGTATTTCAAGAGGGAATCATAAGAGAGAATAATGGGTTTGAAGGGATAAACCAGCACATTGTGCTTTGGTGTGAGGTTACAACCGGTTATTCTCTCCAGGGTACTAAGAAGGGTATGCGAGTTGATTGCTATCCGGAGCAGCCTTTCACGCGCAACGGGTTCCGTGCTCCCACTAAGAGTGTTCGTTCTCGACAGCGGTTGGATATAGTCTCGCATCTCAACTCCATCAGCCGATGAGCTTGTTGCAACGACAAGTGTTTTTAGCCACGGGATTATCCCGGTTCTGATTTTCATTTTACGCCATTCCGATATTGGCACCCGGGTAACACCAATTTCCTGTATGACTGTATGATCCTCATCTTCTATAAGTGTGCTGATAGAAGGCATGTAATACTGAGCGGAAGCCATCGAAACGCTATCGTCGAATCTCACTGATTGACTGGCAACGGACTGTTCCTTTACGATCTGGAGCCTGCGACTAGCAGCCTGGGAGAGCACGTCATCATCACCGTCACAGGCACTGGCTGCTGCAATTACTGCCAGGCTGGGCTCGTCGTCAATCATTTCTATTTCGTACTCAACGATTAGGTGCTGAGACTCGGTGACCCCGATATCCTCAGTGAACTTTGTCAGGTCTCCAAGTAGATCTTTTATGTTCTGCACGAGCCGGTCGAATTTATCCCGATCGCTAACAGCCCATCGAATGGAGCCAATGATATGGGCCCTTCGCTGCAGGCTTGTATTGTAGAAAGCCTTCGTATTCTGGAAAGCTCGGGAGAAAGCGCTCGACGTCGCGCCCTCGACAAATTTCGACCCTAGCGGTGGTCGTTGGACTTTGAGCCCGTATATCTCTTTTAAGTTGTCGCCGTTCGTAAGTAGAGACTTGATCCTTTCCATTGTCTGCTCTATTCGCTCGTTACGAAGAGACGAGGTTGGATCGTCGAACCTGTCGTTGCAACGGCTGTTAGACGATTTCCGAGAGAAATACCTCCTCTATGATTGTGGTGTTTCATACTTGCGGTTTGTACGATATGGATGCATAAAACCACACGCCTTACCCCAGGCCATAAAGTGGAATTGTTGGTTGTCAAGCATTGTCTGCAATACCCCATAATCCGAAGCGCGTGAATCATAAACCTGGACCAGTTTAAAACAGTCAACGCAGGTCGAGAAAAGCCCTGCTAAACCAGCAAAGCCAACTGCCAAAGATAATGGCTCCATGGTAATGCTGTGAGGTGTTGGCAAATTGCTGGAATATATCTTTGTGAAGAAAGATGGAAAAGCTGAACTGTATCATGAATGACAGCGTTGAAGGCATAGCGGTTGGGCTGCGTTTTGAGGTGGGGCAGACGGAAGCGCAAGGCTGATGGCCAAATTGTTGAGGCTGATTTTCAGCACTGAGGAAGGTTGTGGAAGCGAATATGCATATGCATGCCGCTAGGAGCATATCGGATCATGGGAGAGCTAGGAGAGATGGATAATTGGCAGACAGTAAGTCGTGTTGACGTGGATATTGTCCAAAATATTTACTTTGTACAGTACATGCCCTGGTATCTTGCTGCCTCACGTTAAAGACCGAAAGGAGCCTTTCTGATAAGCTTCACTTCCAGGCCTTGTACTGCAGGTTCTCATCGGAGAAGCAAGAAAAATAACGGATTTGTGACAAATGGGCAACAGCAGAAAAGAGAAGCAGTCCAGGGCGGCTATCAGAGTACATGAACATTGATATTGGAAAGCTGGACTACGCGGGAAGCGTGAAGGACTTTTAGCGCTGACTTCTCATGCATGGAAACCTTTTCGTGCCCCGTCCTTGGCGCCCACGTGGTAAGGCCATTCAAGAAAGAAACCTCTGGCATCTGATTAATTCTTCCCAGTCGACAACCTTTAGTTATATCTGTCCATATATGGAGTTTAGAAGAAACCACTAGGCGGTAGCCCTCTTCCGAAGAAAGGTTATGTCAGAGTCAGGTTCACTTGGTTGTCAGTACTAACAATGCTCCTCGTCTTTCCAACCACTGTTCTCCTTCCCTTTTTCTGATTTTATGGTATACTGAGCACAGCAGTAAATCGAACTTAGCCACGTCGTGATGGGATTGAACTGAACGCAAGCACCGTGTGAATGTGATAGGAGCGAATTGAGCTATCCCGCCTCCGCGGTAAAACAGATGATTGTCGTAGTCTAGTGTGCTTGTTCTGTCTTCACCTAGCATTGGGCGACCACAAATATCGTTGATAAATAGAGTAAAAGGGGCATTCGGTTCCAAGCCTGATAGGAAATGAGGTTGCACTTGACATTTTAACATTCACGACCAAGGGCTACTTGCAGTGGCCTGGTCTAATGTCACGGTAGAATGTTGTTGGGATTGATGTTGCAGCAATGCAAAGGGAGATGTACTTGATTAGTGGGTGAAGTCAAGCTTTGCAATTTCTCTGTTTCAGGTCGGGTCGGCTTGGGCAGGACTGGGAGTTGAGTTTGGTACATAGGGGCGTGCGATACCCCTATTGCCAATCGTTCTTTTCCCCGCGAGTCCTAATATATTCGTGCGATTGTTGCGATATAGCCGCATAGTTTTGCCCACGTTACCCTCCTGTGGTTTGGTCGTCGATAAGAACATCAATTAAAAATAAAAATCGGCATCGACCAATATAAGATGGTGAGTGAATGGGATTCTAGAGCTCCAGGCAGTTCTGGCTTTCGCAGTCACTTCCTTAATGAACTGGTAGACGATATGAACTTGAACGCTCAGCTTACCTTTCCCACGACAATTTGTGGATAAACAGAAGAAAATATGAACATTCGTAATCTAAGGTCAGAATATCAAAAAAGATAAGAATATCTTACGCGCTGCTTTCTCAGCAACATATTCGGAGTGTGCCACAAACTTAAATGCGCATATCCCATCGCCATATGTGGGTTCCGGGCTTTTCATTTCCGTCTGATGTTTCGTTTAGGATCAAAGCTGAACGATAAGAAGATAATGGTAAGCAACCAACAAGGACGTCCATTTCATTTGGATGAGTATAGATATTGTGTCACCGGGAGGAAGGATCCAATATTTTCGACACGGGTTCCCAAGAGACGGGTAACTAGTTTCGCATTTGTAAATGTCTTCCGACATAACCACCCCATCCTCTCTGAAGTTCCGAGATCACGGTCTAGCGTGGATATAAGTTCCTGGACAAGGGCTAAAATAAACAACCCTGGAGCCAGGTTTGTTGGTGTCTTGGCGAACTGGATCCGCAATCTTCGGAAGTGAAAAAAGCTGGGGATATTTTTCAGGCATTACTGTTCCTCCCGTTCTTCCAAGAGAGTCCTCGATACAAGGCATGCCTCAAAACGTGTAATTTATTGTCGCCAGAACTTGGGGAGCCAGATTCTCTCAAGAAGGATCCATGGAAGCCCATTGGACCCTGCATAGATGGAAGAATGGTAATTATGATTCCCGTTCGCGGTTTCCTGCTCCATGTGTTTCAAGTTGAGCCCAGGGTCCAGGGTCACTGTCAGTCCGCTGGATGCGTTCAACCGTACATTGCCATGTGTGTTTGTGTGATGTAGTATCCCTCGTATTTCAGTAGCAAGGATTTGAAGCAGCCCTTTATTCTCACGGGTTCCGCAGCACTCTTGTTCCATTCCCCGGAAATCAAATCTGCCCAGGCCACCTCAAGAGTTGGATCTGAAAGAGCTGCGTCGTGTCTCTCCGGATTCTTAGCCACGTCTGTCAACATTGGTAAAAAGCTGGCTGTTGGTTTATTGCTACAATTCATTCAGTCAATGGTAACTAATAATGGGCGCGTAATGGGCAACTGACAAGTATGCAAAGACACAAGACACACACACACCCTATGGCAATGGGGATAAATATCTGTAAGGCATAGCGCCGTTATAGACTCCCGCGTAGACATCAAACCGCGCCTCGAGTGGCGTCCTCGACGGTTAAGGATCAGTGGCGACGATTTCCAGCCGTAGACAGCAACTGGAACGGGCAATTAACAGGTGTAGTGTCCGTATCCCATCGCCGTTGTCTCTCGTTGTAGCCTGCAGCTTCTGGCATTGTGGTCGTTGTTTGTCGTTGTTTGTCGTTGTCCCTGCCAAAAAGAGCCAAAAGAGGCTTCAGGGATGATCGTCGCTCTTCCGCCAACTTTATCCGCCCGCAACGAACTAACCACTCCAGCATCGGTCGGGCTTAAAAAGCAGCCACCACAGACCTTCTATCTCAGACTTCTCTGAAACCCCCAACAGTCGATGCCCCCCTACCCTCCCGAATCCCCTGAAGTCCTGACATCGAAACCTATTCCGTTATATGGCTGTCCTGCGGTGTTTTGGCTATCCGCAAGCAATGAGAAGAGCAACGCGAGGGGCAGCATCACATTAACCAGCGACTCCAAGCCTCACACATGCCGGCCCCCAAGTCGAAGCTCGAGTCCCAGCTTCAAAAGGATAAGGTGTGTTTGCGCATGGATTGATTGATTATTACCTGTTCTGTTAGTCGCTCTGGCGGACATAAATGGTTTGACTGACCTTCTCTTCCCCGATGCCGCATAGCTCGTCAACTCCTACCGAGAGTTATTACAGTAATTCACCCCCTTTCGTCCAGATGAATCTTGCTTCCTGCATTTTACCGCTGCATCCCTATTTATGAATTTATATTGATTTTCTACTCTACGCGGTACAGAGAATTCTCGTCCAAGGATTTGCGAAATGTCGGCAACTACAACCTCGGGAAGTTGATCGGGAAAGGCTCCTTTGGCAAAGTTTATCTTGCGACGCATAAGCTCACCAATGGCTCCAAGGTACTGCGGATATAATATCTTCTCTCCCTTCTGGCTGATTGTAGTGGCGCATCAAAAACTGACAGAGCGGGGCGATATCTGCAGGTTGTTCTCAAGTCATCGAGCCGGGAAGATGCAAACCTTGCGCGCGAGATCCACCACCATCGCCAGTTTCTCCATCCGCATATAGCTCGATTGTACGAAGTGATCGTGACGGAGAATCTTGTTTGGTTGGCTTTGGAATATTGTCCGGGCGATGAACTGTATAACTATCTTTCCTGCAATGGACCGATGCCGCTCGAGAAGGTCCAACGGATATTCACCCAGCTTGTCGGGGCTGTTTGCTACGTCCACAGTAAATCTTGTGTACACCGTGACTTGAAGCTGGAGAACATTCTGCTCGATAAGCATGAAAATGTCAAATTATGCGATTTCGGTTTCACCAGGGAGTATGAAGGAAAGGCGAGCTACCTGCAAACGTTCTGCGGGACGGTGTGCTACAGCGCGCCGGAAATGCTGAAAGCTGAGAAGTACGCCGGGGAAAAGGTGGACGTCTGGAGTTTGGGGATAATTCTCTATGCTCTTATTGCGGGAGAGTTGCCTTTCGACGATGACGACGACCAGATCACCAAAAAAAGGATTTTGACGGAGGAGCCCAAGTATAGTGACCGTTTTCCGGAGGATGCAAAGTCGCTAATCAGTCTGTTACTATCGAAGCGTCCACTCCTCCGGCCTACTTTGTCCGATGTCCTGAATCATTCGTTTTTGGCTGAGCATTCCCCGCAGCAACAAGCCATCTTGAAATTAGCTCGACCTGCCCCGTTCTCGACCCCACTGGAAAGAACAACTCTAGAGCGGATGAGAAGTGCGGGAGTAAATATAGATCAGGTTATTGAAAGCGTACTTGCGCAGCGATGTGATGCGCTCGCTGGCTGGTGGGCGCTCCTAATAGCGAAGGAGGAAAGGAAGGAAAAGAGAAGAGAGCGCAAAAGACGCGAGAGGGAGGCTGAAGCGAAAAACTTACGTCGATTGAGTGCAGCCAGTAGCCGACTCGAACGGATATCAGCTGCACTTGTCGAGGTTGATGAGGAAGGGCATTCTACCAATCCGCCTAGAAGTAGGGGTAGGAGAGATAGGAGAAGCATACCAACCCGTGAGTGTAGCATACCGCCCCCATGAATATCCAGTGGTGATGAACTCTAACATGATGCAGCTCAAATCATTGTTCCCGACCTTCCTAAGCTACCAGAAGCCGCCATTGTCTCGTCCCCAGTCTCGGTCCTTCCGCCACCGCCCATCGAGAAAGATTCCTCTGTCCGATCAGGTAGCTCATCGCGCCACCGACCAGTGCCTCCCCCGAAAGAAAATCGCAGATCACGTACCAGTACACTTCACCTCAGTGCGTCTCAGCCTGATTTATCGCATCCACAGAGTATCTTGAAACGACATGGCACACGTCGCCGACATCACCCTATAATCAGCCAGCTCGCATCTATTAAACATTGGCTAATTGAATCCACAAAACGTGCCAAGTCGCCTCATTCGAAGTCATTTCCGCATGCACCTTCGCTCAAGTTTCTCACAGACAAATCAAGTCCGCCTAAAAATAAGGAACCTGCCGCTAGACCAGCCCAAACAACACCTACCACTACGACGTTTAACCGGACACAACAAACTCCAGTCCAAATGAAACGTTCATCTACCGCAAGCAGCCTTACTCCAAGCAATGCTTCCTATCCTGGGGCTGCCCGCTCTGGCTCCCTGTCCCACCAGCCCCGACCACTTAGCACCGCGAGTATTACTCATAAACGTAATTCCTTATCCCCTTCTCCTCTTACTCCTCGCAACTCATATCGTCGTTCATCTGTGGGTCTACGTGGACGAAAATCTACTTCCTCGTCTGTCTCCTCCATTCGGAGTATTCATCATGCACACTCGCACTCCAAAACCTCATCCATATCCTCCAACAGTACGAATACGGTATCAACACCCATTGCCTCTACCAGACAGACGATTACCCGATCCCCGCACCCATCAGTGAAAGTTCTACCCGCAACTCCAAGCTCAAGCGCTCCCTTCCCAAGTAGTATCAGGCTTATCCGAGGTGGTGGGCCTTCAACAGTTGTTGGATCCGGCCATCATAAAGGGGCAGCTTATACCGCCTACAACGAAGCTGCTCCAGGCTCCATCCTTTCATCACCAGCACCGGGCCTTGTTTTTGCTCGCCGAAAACGATCGGCATTTAAGGGTCCATCCCTTGCCACATCTGCCTTATCGGCTACAAGCGGCCCTGGCACTCCGGGCTTGCCCAAGTCAAGGGAAGGCGTGATCGGTGCGAGCTCTGGGGCTCAAGCTGCCGGTTCTGGCGCAAGGAAAAGCCAAATTATCGAAGAAGAAGAGGATGAAATTCCGTTCGATTGTGATGATGAGGACATCGAAGAAGTGGATACATTCGACGCCGCTGACGAGGCAAGCGGGGCCTTCATGGACTGCAGAAGCTCCACCGATGATGCCCCTACTATTAACACTGATCCAGGACCAATTTCGCCGTCTGATCTAGACCCAAGGGAATCCCTCGAGTTCGGACAAGTACGAAACATCAGTATACAGTCAACCAAAGAGCCGCAGCTCCTCCCCGCAGCAGATATCCGCGAACCGGAGTACCCTCCATTTCACCCGACAGAACACCCAGCTGGGCCCGAGACTACGCATCCTCCTCGTTCATCGTCACTAGTTGAGAAGCCCGGCTCCTCCGGTCATGACGACGACGCGTTGCCAGCTGCAACTCTCAACGAGCCTGTTCCCATCGCGGACGGGCCGCCTACGAAGGGTTCTACTATTATTACCGAATCCAAGACTACGGTGGGGGAGGAATGACTCGCGTCGTGCCTGGCATACCTGCGATTTTCGAGATACCGCAAGTCGCGGCTGCCCGGCCTAAAGAGAACCAAGCGACGCCAGAGGTGATGCGAGATAGACGGACGCCCTGTCCAAGAGAGAGCTTCCGACTCAGCTATTCCCTCTATATTGACATATTTCATTTTCGTCGTTTCATGCAGTTTTACCTTTTGGGCGTTTATAATGCTCCTCCCATACCCTTACACTCCGCTCATCGTATCCATATATTTACCCCTTTCCAAGACACATCTCTGCATCCATTTTCCTTACATCTTTGGTAAATTAATATCCCCCGGTGTTGTTTTTCTTTCCTTTTGAGGCTACGTATCGTGCTTTTATCCCCATCCCTTTTGCCGCCTCCTTGGTAGACTGCTATCCTTATTCGCTATATAAACTAACCCCTTATTTGTCCTTGATCTTTTGTTGCACATGCTACATCCTGCCCGATTTCATTTTCTTCGTCATTCATATTATATTTGAGATGTTCCTTTGAAATGTTTAGTAGTTGGATTTCCCATTCTTGTTTTATATACCTCTATCCTGCCCCGTTCTCGGTTTTTATATACCCCCCTTTTTAAAATTTTGTGACTCTATTATACATTCACCGATTCCCTATACCATTTCCTTTTGTTGTCTTACCACCTATTTTTATTAGATCACTGATTCCCCCTATTTTGCCATTACTTATATTTTTGACTACCTGCAAAGAACTCCGCTATTCTTTCTTCATTTTGGCAACCTTCTTGGCTTTTGGGTTGCTTTATATCTAAAACTCAAGCTGGAAAGAAGCTACGTTTGGCCAGTGAGTGAAATGTTTATTGTACGATATTAACACTTTTTCGTGCTTTATCTAAAGAAATAGAACAGGGGAGTTGAGATCAATATCTAATTGTACAATATCTACATGTAACAGAATCGGTCTCTCCCGCTCTCTGTTTCTTTGGAACACTACTAGGTTTCGCGAATCCCCGCAAAATCCACGAGTATCATGAGAGTTAGAATGTTATACTAGCTTTTTCTCTCTATTAGAACCCTGTTAACGCTGCGCCAAAGTCATCCGATTCCGAGCCAGGCTAAGAGTGGCGATCAGTTATTATATCATGGGACTCGCAAATTCAAGCTACATGTCTATCGAGGATATAACTTCATGGGCTAACTGATTGTCAGGTATAACGTCAGTTAGGTGGGACATCAAGGTCCTAAATCCCAGATAATCACCCAACCCTCCGGAAAACACTTTGCACACTCTCGATTTTCGTTAGTAGATTGGCATACACTGTGTTGCCTCATCATCGAACAGCCAGTTCATGGGATCTTCCAAATTGAACTGACAATTTGGCATCTGATATCTTGTTAATGACAGTTTTGGCTCATGACGCTAGCGGTCAACTTACTATAATATCCCAGTCTTCCGTGCCCTCGGGAATATCCAACCCCATGTGGTTAGGCGCGTCTACTGTTGTGCCTGTCCGACCCTCGGCCGCTTTTTCCTCTAGGACCCGCAAGCATTTTTCCTGAGCAGCTTCAGCTGCCCTGATTAATGACTCTGGAAACTCGCCCTTCTCTGTTCCTTTCATGAGCCCGTCAACCCGCGCAGCTACCAAACAGGTAAAGAGATATCCCTTGATATTGGTCTCCCCAGCCTCAATACACCGGAAGGACCAAGTTATAGCATCGTTGACTATGGCAAGCAGGTCGGGCCTTACTGGGGCTGGACTTAGACCAGTCTCCTCGTGTAGCTGGAACATGAGCTCGGCTGCTGCCGTAAGGCTGGCCTGCAAAGCACTCCCACGAAAGAACTGGGACCCACAAATTGCGAGCCGCACTACATCGTCTTCTCCTGTTGGCGAGGCTGCATCACCGTAAGTAGGAGTCAGCTGCACCAGGCGCCAAATTTTTAACGAGACATCCACGAATACTTTCCGGGAGAACGCATAGGTCGTCTCGCGTAGAGCCGGCACGAAGAAAGGCGTATGAAGTGCTGAGAAGTGGCGATGCATGATGAAATCTACTACTTGGACTTGGAATCGAGAGGGGGAGGACCCTGTGGCTGATTTAAGACCGTGGAGAGCACGACACAACTCCTTATGTGATATCCTCAATTCTGCATCGAGTTGAAGCGTTTCCTCGTATGTACTACGGGATTGTAGATTATTCAAAAATTCGGCGACCGCCAGGCGAATTGGAAATGTTTTACGCAGGGCGATCGCAACAGACATTTGGGTAAAAGTATCATCTGATGCCGGCAGAGGATCCCCAAACATTAGTTGATCGTCGTTCAAGTTGCGAGGTGGCTCAGCGTCAAAGCTGCCGAGTGAAATGAGAGGAGGCGCCCCAGAGTCTATGCTAGATTGCAGAGCAATCTCCAAAACGGTGTTCCACAGTCTCCTGTGCATCTCAATAGCGAACACCGTGCTTTCTGGGAGAAATGTGGGATCCCGATGCAATCCAAGAAGCATTGCGCTCCGAATGAGAGATCCTGCCGAAATCCAGACCAGGCTACCACCAAGGCTTGCCGTTTGTCGAGCGATGAGAAGCAGAATATTAGTCTGCAAAACTTGGGTATTTAGTCTTGCTTTAAACTCCGGTTCTGCAAGCCAGGCTTGGGCCTCATAGATCCATCGAACGGCCGAAGCGCGCATTGAGAATTTTTCGTCATATGTGGTAGCCCCAATTGCGAGTACGAGCTTAAGTTGGACGAGGAACGCTGTGTCTTGGGGTGCGACATTTAACCATACCTCCTCATAATCTCTTTTGAATGTAGGAATGTGGAGGATACGATATACGGTTTCTGTCGTTCGCAGGTAACAATCCACAAGTTTATCGGCGACATCTTTCTGGGGCAGATCCAACTTTGGTGGTGCGGGCCAAGGAGGTGTCCACTGCGATTTGATAACTCTTGCTAAGAGTTTGCACTTTTGCATGCCGGAAGTGAGCTTGGATCCATTCTGGATATGTGGCTCGATGATCTCGAAAAGCTCGCGAAGGATCTATTTCTTCGTTAAGAAAATGTGCTTTCTTCGTTGCTCCGCCCGCCCGGTTATCCGTCGGATAGAGTCGACTGACCTGTACAGCGCCATTACCCCAATGACTCTGCCCAAATAGGCGAGTTTTATGTAAGACGCCACGGTTGATGGCTGGTGTTTCACCAGATGGGCGGCTTTCATTGTGAACCGAGAAAGTTCCTGCCAGGGATGACGATGTCGTTTCTATGTTTATTGTTGACGTTGAGGTAGAACCTGGGGATCTAGCAGCCTTTTCAGTAACCTGGGATAAACGCTCTTCAAGCTGTCTAACTCTGTTCTTCAGGTAGTCTACTTCTTGAGATAATCGACTAGGTGTGGTGGAGGGGGTTGTTGAGCTGTTCACGATTGACGGTACCGGTCGACCTGGGCTCATCGAACCACTGCCAAAACCTGAACATTCTATAGCAGGCGCCGAATGATTTGGTTGCTGTGCCTTCAGAGCCGGCGCAAGATTGCGCCGCGGGGTGTCTGCTAGATCATTTCCATAGATGCACGAGCTGTTCTTGGATCGCACACAGTTACTACAAGGAGTTTGCCGATTGCATCGAATTTTGCGCCTCCTGCAAAGAACGCAAGAACTATGTCACATCTGTTACTTTAGGTGCCATACAACACTGGGTCTTATTAGGGTACATACACGGCTGGTCGTCGTCGCTTGCGTTCGGTGTCGCCCATCATTGTCACTGCCGGGTTACGGATCGCGTCCACTTTTTATTATAAAATTGACCAGGAAAGGTGCTCCAGGAGAATTTCCCGATATTACAATTCCCGATATGCTCCCCAGCATCCGAAGTTCATGAGGAAGAACGATGGGAAGTTATCAGATCCGAAGCGGCTCTTGACCGAAGCCGGCATTTGCGCTTTTGGTCCGTATTTCTCGCCATTTGCCGGACAAGCATAAGCTATTGTTGGATGACATGCCGAATCTCACTCCGCCGGGCCCGAAACCCTTAAATCCGAATCAGATTAGGCTGAGGCCGATTGGGCGCCATGTGCAGTACGGAGTACAGTACATACATTGACGATTGAGAACAGCACAGTTTTCTAGATATAAAAGGGATTCTAACATCTAATTAACTGTTTTTGATTCACGATGGATTTTATGTTATCAGATAGCAGTACTGCTTGCCAACTTTGTTCGGCGACCTTTTACTCCATTCACGCCCCTTCCCCCCCCCCTGATCAAAAATGAAAGACGCAGAATCAGAGACTGGAACTTCGGCCAACGAACAGAGCAATTCCCAAATGCAGGCAATCAAAGCTGATGAGGAACAGGCTCCTCAAAGCTTTGGGAAAGCACCGGATGGTGGCATTCGTGCGTGGCTGGTCGTCGCCGGGGCATTTTTTATTCTTTTCTCGACGCTGGGTTATGTGAACTCCTTTGGCGTTTTCCAAGAATACTATTTATCCCATCAACTCCGCGAACAATCTCCAGATAATATCGCCTGGATTGGGTCTCTATCAATGTTTCTCCAGCTTTCCACAGGCGCCATCGCAGGGCCATTGTTCGATCGCTATGGTACATGGGTATGCCTTCTTCAAAAATTCTCTGCTATGTACATGTACATAAACCGGAAATCTGACATGCGAGTAGCTTCTCCGTCCAGCTGCTTTCTTATTCATTTTTGCCACTATGATGGTTAGCATATGCCGAGAGTATTGGCATTTCATGCTTACACAAGGGGTCGTCATGGGCGTGCTCATGGCACTCTTTTTGGTACCAGCAATGGCCGCTGTATCGCAGCACTTTGATAAGCATCGAGCAGCCGCGTTGGGGATCACTGTTTCCGGGTCATCTATCGGCGGTGTTATATTTCCGATTGCTCTATCAAAGATGCTGAACGGCTCGACACTTGGCTTTGGATGGTCCATTCGAATCATGGGGTTTGTCATGTTGCCTGGTTTAATCTTCTCGTGCGTGACCGTTAAGACTCGCCTTCCGCCGAGAACCACTAGCTTTTTCGTCAGAGCGGCCTTCAAAGATGTCAAATATCTCCTTCTCATTGCAGCTATGGCCTTCCTGTTTATCGGTTTCTCCACGCCGATATTCTTCATACCTTCATATGCCGTGACTAGAGGCGTGGATGCAACACTTGCTTCCTACATGGTAGCAATTATCAACGGCGCATCCGCTTTTGGGCGAATCATACCCGGTATCCTAGCAGATAAATTCGGCCGACTAAACGTACTCGCGATCGGTTCTTTAGCCACTGGCGTCATCGTATCCTGCATGAACGAGGCAAGGAGCACTACCGCGTTAATTATTTTCTCGGTTGCATTTGGATTCTCTTCCGGCACCATAGTATCTGGGATCGCTGCAGCCTTTAGCGTTTGTGCTAAAGATCACCGGGACATCGGTACCTATTTAGGAATGGGAATGGCTATTAGCTCTGTCGCGGTTTTGATAGGCCCTCCAGTTAATGGGGCACTGGTTGACAAGTATCATGGCTTTTTTGAAGCATCCATTTTCAGCGGCATCATGTGCTTAGTTGGTGGCTTCATCGTGCTTGGATGCAAGCTGACAACCGCTCAGGGTATTCTTGGGAAAATATAGTTTGTATATATCTTCGGCTAATCCCCTCTCCAGCCCCTCGACTTCCCTTCCGTTTAAAGACCTCAGTCCTCAGTATATTCTTGTCTGGTTTGCGTTGCTTATACAAATCTCCGTTCAATAATATATCTGTCAAAGTCCGTTGTATACCAATATAGTATTGTGTGTATATAGTAGTAAAATTCCAGTTCAAAGGAAATGGATATAGAAAACTCACCCCTCAACAAACCTGGCTAGTTTTATTAAATATACCTTGCGCTTTTTGAAACACATTTGAAACAAATATCCTTTTAATCAATGGTTGTCAATTCAATCTCTGCCGGATAGATCACTATATATGTAGGAAAGAAGATGGACTAGAACAGTCTTTGCGTTACCCTACTAATGCTGCTGTTGCCCATGCTTCCATTGCAATCGGCAAGCTCCACCTTTGCCGTCCAGCATTTTGGAACTCAGCACTTTACCACAGCAATCACTTTACCGCAAAAAGATCGGGAGCCTGCAGAACCGGGTTGAAATAGATATGTATTTGAATGGACATCGCACTAAACATAGAAAAGCTGAGGATGGGCTAGATCGCCTTGGCATATCCTTCCTGTTCACACATATCAAGGTAGACAAGCTACTAGAAGCTGTCTCCATCCTAAATTTCTCCATAATGTACTCAAAGAAGGATTCTCCTCAAAATTTATTGCAATTGAAAACAACAAAATTCATCCCCTAATATCAAAAAGCTATAAGATAAACTTTCACAGACACACAATCTCTTGTCCCTGCGGCTCCATCTGCTGCACATTGGAGCATCACTTGACAGCCGCAAGCAGTCCTCAAGAATGGCTAACAATAGCTCTTGGTTGGTATAGCTCTTCCAGATACTGCTCCTCCGCCTCGGTTAGGTTCTGGCCGCGGGTAACAAGCGCTTCTTCCATCAATTTAACGGAACTAAAGCCAAGAACCGGGCTGGATACACGTTTGTTGAGCCAAGTCAGAGCAACCTGGCTCATTGTCCAGCCTCGCTTGTTAGCTATCTCCTCCACACGCTTCAAGATGACCTTCTCCTGTTCATCAAGATCCCGTTTCAACACATCTGTCCTGCCACGGACTGTTGCATCTTTGTCGGATGCAGGACGAGTGAGGTATCCTGCACTGAGCGGCGCCCACTATTTTGCCCGAATAGTATCGTAGAAAGTAGTCGTTAGCGTCAATGACCCTTCAATACCAAGGACTCTGTGGAAGAAAGCAGGAAAAACCCATATTGGACACGTACCGGTATGATCCCAACACCCGTTTCACTGCAATACTTATTCATCTCTCTCTCTTCCTCGCGGTACAGGAGATTGTACAAGTTCTGCATGCAGATGAACTTCGTCCAACCGTTTCTCTCAGCGCAGAACTGCATCGTTGCAAATTGATACGTCCACATCGAACTTGCTCCGATATATCTGACCTTCCCACTTTTAACCAGATCATGAAGGGCCTCCATAGTTTCCTCGATTGGGACAGTTGGATCCACACGGTGCACCATGAGGAGATCAAGGTAGTCTGTCCCAATTCTCTTTAGAGATGCCTCGACGGAATTGAAGATCGCCTGTCTCGAGAGGCCTTTGGGCTAATTAGCTTGTAAACGTGGAGGGTTAGCCACGGAGGGGAGGTATCCACAAACCAAATTGATTGACATAGTCTTTGCTCTTGGCGAGGTCTCCCCAGTAGGGAAGGATAAACACATCCTCGTGTTCGCTCACAGGGGCCCAGCATTTGCTCATGATAACCAGCTTGTGCCTCGGAATGTCATATTTTCGAATAGCTTTTCCGATCATTTCCTCTGCTCCTCCATTCGAGTACAAGCCAGCAGTATCCCACTATCCCCAGTAATCAGTATTATGTACTAGAGTTGTGCAGCGTTTCCTTATGACGTTAGACCTACCGAGTTAATGCCTCTATCATATGCCGCCTTCAAAAGTGGGAGTGCCTATCCAGAGTGATCAGCATAACCCCAGCGGAAATGAGAGCATTATTATATATACAAACGCACCTGTTCGTCATCTTTCACCCACTCGCTCCACTTTGAGCTCCCTAAACTCATAGTCCCAAAAATGGGAACCGACACCCGCAGCCCCGACTTGCCTAGCTGTTTGTATTCCGCCTTTGACGACTCGACGGATGCCTTCAAGGCACTGGGGAGATCAAGTTGCATAGCCATTTTCGTCCAACGATCAGTTCCACACAGGTAAGGATATAGCTGTTGAAATAGGGCGTGGAGGCTTTGAGGGAAAGTGAAACAAATGGGGGGTTTTTTGAAGATAGCAGAAGTCAGCTGGAAACGTCGCGAGATTAACGATTTATGCGTGAAAGTATGATTCCAATCATGGGTATCAGGGCGGTCATGTCGTATGTATTTATATTCATCAAAGCTGCAGGTCCCAACCCTAACCATTTCGATACTCTTCCATCCTTTTCATTGGCCATATTGAGGATATGGTGATTATGAGCGTGTTGGTCAGACGGCGTAGAGCCTCACAGCATATTTGTAACGCGCGGAATAGATGGCTCATAACCAAATATTACAATTCATCTGCTGGCTGATGAATCTTGCCGTTGCGGAATCTGGAGAAAATGCCAAGCTCTGCCCTGATTGGCTATATTCAGTGCAGAAAGGCCAAATACGAGAACTCTCGACACATTAGGCCATCTAGAACGAACGTAAAATGGATTTCTAGCAGTATCACTCCGTTTGCAAGACGGAATTTATCCCGACGATAATGCCTATTGACTGCTAGAGACCTCAAATCAAGGGAATTTTGGTCGGTTGAGAGTCATGTGAAAGGCGATGGGTGGAATTCTTGCTCTGCCGGCGGACCTATAAGGGGCAAGAAGAAGACATCAGGGAGAAACTGATAATTGGAATAGGAGCTGGCGACACCCCTATTACTCTTGTTAATAATCGCTGCGATGATTGGTAAACAGTGATTCGACTGGAGAGGAACATGTCCGCGAAACTACAGCTTCCCCCCCCTTACAGGCAAAGCTACTTGGACGGCTTGTACCTATTCAGGGGGTCATAGCCATAGCTTTACAAGCAGCGACTGAAATCAATGAACTGTAAGTTGGGCCTCGCCCGTTCCATTCGTCAAATGACATTGAATGCCTCTTGGGCTCAATCTATACCCTGAAGCTTGTGGGTGGGATCCTGTAAAGAAAACCACAGATCTCGTAGTCCGTAAACGTTGAAGAAACTATCCACCAGCAAAATATTAGTACGCCGGTCGGTTGTGCACATACTTGATAGCCAGTATGCTCGCGGGGGAAGTTGAGTTTCTTTTGTATTTGTTTTACACATCCACGAGTTATGTTGATGGTTGAGGTTAAAATACACTTTGTGAGTATCGCCGAGCCATACCGTACTCGGTTAGTCTACCCGAGGGTTACCTTACCTCCCTCCGTATCATGACATCATTCAGTTATTCCTCCCAAGGCTTCGGTGACGGGCTCAAAAACGAGAGTTAAAATATAAATTGCAAACTACCTATCAAATGAAGACTGTGAGGCAAGAGACAAGTAAGGAGAGGGGATTATTAGGTTTGAAATGTAGATCAGATAGCCTTTGCCAGATGAAGTCAATTTCAGAGCTAGGTGGGGCATAACTATATCTCCTGTTTACGTCCATTTAAAATTCTTAACCCTCGCAAGCTTGTTAGTTAAGCCCCGCTCAAATCGATACGCCTTACATCAGTCGTATTAGGGTTATACCATTGACAAGTGCCATAATCCTTATCGAATTCAACATAGCATACGTGGTTGTAGCCTGTAATCGGTCACTCAGGGGTTAGAAAAGCTTCATGAATAGGAATTGGGTATCTACGGGCTTCTCACGTGTCATTTCAACAGGCGCGGACATCCCACAATCGAGAATAATGTACTGCTCAATACCCTGCTTTTTCAGCCATCTAGAATATATGCCTCCGGCTTTAAATCGGTCGACACGTTCAAGCGTATCATCCTCCGCGGTAATTATTTCGATGGCCCAAGGAGTTCCTCTGACCTGAAAGTCCGCACGGTGGGCCTTCATTTTGCCGGTCCATTCGGAAGCAAGATACAACTGCTGTTCCCCAAACAGCTCATAACAAGCACAGTAAAACTCGTAATAAAACTCATTGCGAAAGTAGGCCTTCAAGTGCTGTGGAAGGGTTGAAGATTTTGAGTGCACCTTCAACCTATCCTGTTGAAAGCATTCGAGAATACTGAAGCTAAGGGATTCTATGCTTTCATAGCGATTGAAGGGGAAGGGGGCAATATTGCGAGATAGAATATGCTCGAAGTATCTAAACCCATTGAATTAGTTACTGACATCAAAACGAGAAACGAGGCATGCTTACCTACGATGGAGATAGGATGGGAATATGTAGATTCTCTTGCCGTCCTCCTGAAACTCGGATTGTAGCCACCCCTCTCGGTAACACCTCTCGATTTCGCCGTTGAAACCAGCCCTGGCTACGGATCCCGAGTATACAACAGCCTTGGCTAGATATTGAGAAATATTTGAATTCTCCGCAAGAATAATCTTTGCTGCTTGCAACCAGCAAATGCTATGCGTAGCACTGTCTTCAATGCAATCAAGAAAGAACGAATCGTCTGAAAAGCGTTCCCAAGCTCCGGCAACTATAAATTCAGCTGTTCGACCTTGGTACTCGGGGGAACCCTTATCACAACTGGTTAACGATGTTTAACAGGATTAGGAAAGTGGGCAGAGATGAGATGTATGTACAAACATAAACACGTGCCAAACCATCAAGTAATGATCTTACAGCCGCTGGGTGTCCAGACGTAAGGCCCCATATGTAATCTATTAACCTGTTGGATAACAAATAATTCCCCTGCTGCTTCTGATGATACGAGCACACTTTACGAACTAATTCATCGTATTCCTCTCGTGAGAAGCCTAATCCAATATCAGAGTTGGCGCGGGGGCTATTAAGCGATATTTTTTGAGCTGCGCGAAGTATAACCGGAGTAGAAGGCTGGCCAGGTGGACATCTTGTTGAATAGCCAGAGGAGGAAAACAGTGCGACACAGGGACCAGCACCAGGGTTTATAGATTTTATGAAGTCATTCCAGAAGGAAGAGTAGGCATATGAACGCTGCGTTTCATCGATAATCAATAAAATGCGCTTGTCCAGCCAATCATTGAGGTCCGGTTGCTGCCTCCCGGTGATGGTGTTCAGGAGTTTGTAATACATGGTGACAGTAGAAAGGTTCTCA
The DNA here is from genome assembly GCA_001014755.1 of Blastomyces silverae. NCBI lineage: Eukaryota > Fungi > Ascomycota > Eurotiomycetes > Onygenales > Ajellomycetaceae > Blastomyces > Blastomyces silverae. The sequence goes on along the minus strand of LDEV01000878.1, from coordinate 27,367 downwards.
GGAAAGCACGTCGGCCAGCTTAAGCTAACTACTTCCATATCTGATGTATCCTCAACGTGAAGCCGGAGGAGCTGTGCCAAAGTCGACTTCCCGCTGCCCGGCGTACCTTGAATGTGGACTACTCTCACTTCCTGCACTCTCTTCCATAACGCACGTACAGTCTCATTCCGAGATATTGTGGTCGAAATAGCTTCAGTCGGCTTTGTGGTTGCCAGGTTATTTTCAGTATGTCGCAGATCGTGACTTTGTAAGCCCGGCGGGGGCAAAGGGCGAGAGGATATGGCTTGCGGCGGAGATGGAGTTTCCATATGCTGGAAAGCGTTGTGATTCGCTAATGTATGGTCACATTTCTTGCAACAAACATCGTGGGATACGGGCGTTTCAAAATTCCCATTTGAACAGGGGCAAGGAATTGTCAGTTTCCCGGCCAAAAGCAATACAGTGCATTTGCCAGAGGCCAATATTCGAGCAATAGCTGCTGGAGCCTGCATATCTTGTGGATCTTGGTAACTAACTATCTCGGTGGTGTTTCTGGGTGAAGCTGGGATGCTCTCAACCTCACTGAAGGCTGGTGAAAATGAGAGTAAATATCGTTTGTTGCGAAGATTCGTTGGAGACGCTCTGCATCAGCCAGCTAAATAAATACTGCAAAAATGGCACACAAAAATGGCAATCCGGAGCTGGGAACACCCAGCAGCTCATTATTCTATCCCATATTCGAAACGGTAATTCCCAGAATGAACCTTGGAAGTTCCCTGATTGATTTGCATTAGTTAGAGGTATCTGCCGTTGGATATCCTGGATATCCTGGTGTCTGCCATCACACTTTTGCTTTGTCCCAACGCTGGAACACCCCCGTTGGTTTTGAAGAGATTCTACGGAATCAACCAAGACAGCGGAGGGTGGACGACCTTATAGGTAGTTAGTTGTGCAATAGTCGATTGACGACGGATAAAGGCCCTGATTAACAGGCGAAAAGAGAATCAAACTGCTTCCATAGTTAACCTACTGTAACAATGAACTTAATTATGATATCATTCGAACCCACTTCCAAACTAACATGTAACTTATTAAACTGTTATACCCGCGAGTATTCAGTCAATAAACAGTGGAGGTCCCTGCCACATATATCGCCCAAAATAATATTTTTCTCGCAATATTTGTTTGCCCCCAAAACCAAGTAAGTATGGCTCGCATCTTCATCACCGGCTCCAGCGACGGCATCGGCCAGGCTGCGGCCAAGATACTTGCCGATCAAGGCCATTCGGTCGTCCTTCATGCTCGCAACGCAGATCGCGCTTCCTCGACGGAGCGGGCAGTGCCTAACGCCGAAGCTGTACTTGTTGGCGACCTTCGATCGATCTCTGAAACCAAGAAACTGGCAGAAGCCGCCAATGCATCCGGGAACGGGACGTTCGATGCCATAATTCACAACGCAGGCATCGGCTACGGCGCCACAAGCAGCCAGGAAATCACCGCGGACGGGATCTTGGCCGTTTTCGCCGTCAACAACGCTTGCGCCGTATATC
>LDEV01000878.1:14474-25658 GCA_001014755.1 Blastomyces silverae | reverse complement strand
TGCTGTTTATGAGCTCAGACAGCCACTATGGCGGTGACGGGACGCTGCGGAACGCGACAAGGTCACACTCCTACGGAGATAGCAAGCCGCATGATGTGATGCTGGCCAATGCCTTTGCGAGGCGCTGGGGGTGACGACATCCAGGTTGTAAGCATGCACCCGGGCTGGGTGAGGACTAAGATGGGAGGTTCGATAGCTCCGGGATCAATGGACAAGCCGGCCAAAGCACTGGCTGAATGGGCACTTGGACAGGGGAGGCTGGCGAAGCTGAAAAGCGGAACATATTTACTTCACAACAAGCGGGGCAGACTCGGCGCATCCTGGAGCTGGAAATGTGAGTAAACAAGAGGAGCTGCTGAAAATTTGCGAAAAGGTCTCAGGGATATCCGTTCCGGAGGAATGAATAGTTTAATATAAATACCATAGTAAATGATTTACATAGAGTTGTATGTACATACATGTATGTATGTATGTACATGTACATTACATACTTTAAGACGATATTTGATTGCGAGACAGCAACTGTCTTCCAACCTATAGGCGTAAGGACTATACACATCGATATTAAATATTAGTTACTATATTTGGAGATTTCCTTCTGATCGCCTTGATACTTTGATTAACTACGTGTGAAACTGACTGAACCTGCAAAAAAAAAATTATATATATTCCCACGCGGTTCTTTCACCCAGTTCTACTCTAATCTATGTTTTTATATCCATATAAAACCCCCGGAGCAATAGACTTTCTATCTATAACTCTCTTCGCCTCAATGGTTTCTGTTGCTTGCTGGCCGGCACATCAGGGTCAAAACCAACTAAGCAATTGACCGTCTCCTCGCCCATACCAGCATCATTGATCTGGTTTCCCTTGGGATCCCGCCACTGTCCTGTCAATTTAATATATCCATCAAGAGATTCTGCCATGGTACGCCCCATCTCGAGCGCCTTAGCAGCACGAGTTTGCGAGTAGTATGTAAGAAGACTGCTCGCCGTCTCGGGGCTGCCCCGCTCAATCATTGTCTGCGCACTCTTTTCAACCCAGCCAATGTCGTTCCGTGACTGCTCCTCGAATGCGGTCAGAATATCTGTCACGATTGGCAGGAAACCTTTCGGATTAGAGCACATGTAGTAGAGAATTCGTTTAAACAGCCGACCCGCAAACTGGGATGCTTCCTGCAACATAAAGTCCGGGTTCAGGAAAGTACTCGATGCGCCGTCGTACAGGTACCGGTGCTGGCCGAACTCGGGCGGGATCGAATTCACCCCGAGCCACCACGGGACAAACGGTGCAGCCACTGAGGTTGTTGGAGCGATCCAGATCCGCAGCAGGTCGGGATGGACGCATTTCTTTAGGCTCAAGACTTGTCCATAACCAGCTTGGTCATCCGTGATGCGCGGGTCGCGGACACGCTCGATTAGATCCTGTTCAGTAACCGGGACCATAGCTAGAGTTGCATTCTCCAGCTCCGCTTGGGACATGTACTTGAACCCGCCGTTGCGGGCCGTGGAATCGGGGCCCTGGACGCCATAGACGTTAAAGATATTGAAGGGTTTGTCGCCAGCGGGATCCCACCAACCTTGCTCGATGGCAAAGGAAATGATATTTTCGGAGCCCATATAGTCATCACGGTTGGCAAAATCGACGGGGAAGTCTTCGATGTAGCCTGGGTACAGCACGCGGACCTCGTTGGGACCAAGGCGCTCCGCAGCCCAGAGGCCCTTGCCGCCAGCAAACTCCCAGACAACCCAGCCCTCGTTATAGTCGGCAATCAGGTGCGAGTTGCCTCCGTAAGTAGCATATCCGTGCTCCTTGATCAGTTTTCCGATCACCTCGACGCCCTCCCGGGCAGTACTCGCTCGCTCCATTACCAGACGTGCCAAGTCGCTGTACTGCACGCCATGTTGCGGTATCGGGGTCATCTCAACCAGCTCGTCACGGTTGCTGGCCCAGACGTCCCTTACCGCAACACCCTTCTCGTTGATGCCGCCGTTGGTCAATGGAGGAGGGAACCCTAGAAAGTCCGAGTACTCCATGCTGAGGTAGCGGAACGTGTGGTTGACCTGCGGGATGTCGATCAGCTCCCCAGGTATCGAGGCATCCTCGGTGACGCCAACTCGGATAGTCTCGTTGGCTGCATGATCTCGCGCAGGGAACAGCTGTAGCCAGTGGCTCGACACCTCCTCCCCTGTTCCGCCGATTAAAACCCCGCCATCCGCGGTCAGATCCTTGCCGACATAGAAGGCATAGCTGGCAGTGATAGGTGCAGCGAGGTAAGCCAGGGCAACAAGCCCCTTGATAAGCGGCATTGTCATTGTCATGATAACTAGCAAACTGGCTCGTTAAGACAAGAATGCATATATTTGGCCGTGAATGCAAGACGATGAGAAACTCATCAGAGATTTTTCTCCCCCTCTTTTCTGCGATTTCCAGCACTTATAATGATCAGCATACAAACTACAGCCCCAAGGTCCGGTCTGGGACTGGTCATTTCTTAGTCAATTGGGCAAGCTCCACAGCTAAGGAGGAATGGATCACTTGCATCCTTTGTAGCCGGTAGTTATATTAATTGAACCGCAAGTTTTCGGTCGGCGATGTAGCTACTCGGTCCGGCGTTGGATGGGCGGATTCGGGGAAATTAGGTAGACTGTGTAAGTTACAGCGTACAGCTTTTGCTATTAGGATAGCATCACGCCATAGTTATATCCCCCTGCCATTCGAGGTTTATGTCTCGGGAAAAGTCTGCCAGTTATCCTTGCGAATACTTCTAGATGATACTCGACGGGCGAACTCGAATGATAAACCAGAAGAAGGAGTTGAATCACAATTCAACAGCATGGTTGAAATCTGAAATGCGCACGTTAGCGGCAAGCAATGATGGATCCCGACAAACGAGAGTCCCCCGATTTCCACCAATAAGAGAAGAATAAATCTAGTTAGTTACAGAACTAATAAGTTAACTAGAAAATAGACAAAATTTGCGGGGCAGAGAAGAATCAGCGGCTCGCAACTCCTCCGAGTCGTGAGCATGCCGCCGAAGAATGAGCCGAGAGTAGTCGGGGCAAATATATAAAATAAAGTAAAATGAAATAAATAGTTACAGGTCCTTTTCTGATTTCCTACAGTTACCCACAGACATAAAACCACTGATGACTTCGAAATCCCTATCTCTCCTGTCTGATACTCACAAGATCCCGCTTCTGCCTGCCCTCAGCATCAAAATTGCTGGCACTCAGCCATTTTTCAAGGGCCACCTTCACCTCTCCCTCCCACTCATTATCAACAATCGAATACCACGCCGAGTCGCGATTGCGCCCTTTAACAATCATGTGTTTCCTGAACACTCCCTCAAAAACAAACCCTAGCCGTGTTGCCGCACGTTTCGACGGCTCGTTGAAATCATTACACTTCCACTCACATCTGCGGAAATGCAAGTCGTCAAACACGTATTTCAGCATGAGGTAGAATACCTCCGTCGCAGCAGTGGTACGCTGCAGCATCTTGGCGAAAGTAACGAAGCCGATTTCCACCACCCGGTTACTAACATCGATGCGGAGGAGACTCAGGAAGCCAATTGCCTTGCCGCTGTAGTTGGCATTATTGAGGCCAGCGGCGCGGTCCATGACGCTGAAGAAGACCCGCTCCTCGGATTTGGCCAAGCTGGCTATGAATATGTCGAATTCGGCTTTTGAGGTGAAGGGCCCATCGGGCATGTAGTCCCATATGCTCGCATTATTGTCTGTGCCACCTAGACAGGAGAAGAGGGAATCGGAATGCTCCAGGGTGAGAGGCTCCAGGGAAATGGTTCGCCCGTGTAGTGATTTACGGAGAGGTGGGATGGCGTGGTTCTCTGGAACTATGGGGCCGAATTGAGGTTCTGCCATGATTTTCTAAAACGTCCGTTGGGTAGTAAGAACTGCGTATGGATCCCTTTCACGGGGCTGGGTCATCAAATATTGGCTGTAACTTATCGCGCCCCTGGGAGAAGAATGTAATCTCGATATGGGGTTGGTTCCCCAAGAGAAGATGTTCGTGGGTCGATATTCATGAGTTCCCACAGAAGATTTTGTTATCATTTCCCGTATAATCGGTCTCATTGAGTCCTCCGGGCAATCGGTCCAATGAAGTGGCATCGGCGCATCCCACTGATGCTGACTCGCGGGGTAATTTATCGGCGTAGTTATAAAAAGGCAAAGCACTCCAGTCCGTGCTTGGTGTGTATAATAATAGTTGCTTGCGCAAAGGGTTATAAGCATACTACAGGAGTCCATGAACTGTCTGTCATATTTAACAATTACAAGTGATTAGCTATTGAAAAAAAGATATTTAGTAGATTATTATACATTAGCGACACCACTTTATAGCACATTATTAAGCCTGGGGTGTCGTAGCAACTCATCCAGCTCAACTCGCAGCTAATTTTGGTCAGAAGAAGGAATCAAGCGAAATCGAATACTATAACTCCAGCATAAAACATAAAACACCTTCAGGCCAGTTGCCGGTGTAGAAGATCGCGCATGGAAAGCATTAGTAGTGAAACTAGCAAAAGCTCACCAATTTTTGTTTCTTGAAGTTAATCCCCAAACCTGGAAAACGCTAGCATGACCCATCCTAAACGCATATTATTGTCAAGGCATGCCACAGGTATACCTCCGTCTCCCTTCTTCCATATTAATGTTTCGAATCAAGCAGCGACATAACTAGCGATAACTGCAGCGCCTCAACGCCTCGATATAAGCTGGAAACTTTTCGCAATTCAGTTAGGCGTAACACTGGTCGCCGAATTCGGGTTGTCGAAAAACAGTTTCAAACTCGAAGATGGTGCTGGATAGACCAAAAGGTGATTTAAACAGGAAAATATAACAAGATAAAATCGACGAAATAGAAGCCTTGAGCATTTGCAAAATCCGATGAGTAATATCGGCGTGCTTTTTACCAGAAAATTGAGAGCAAACGAGTGCAAAAAAAAGGTATAGGACTAAAGAAAGATTATAAGAACGAACTCCCAACGGCGCGAGCGCATGAAATGAGATAACACGCTAAATAATCACACTATTTATTTCGCGTTGATGTGCCCAAGTTGAACATCACAGGTTCTCCGTGAATTTAGAGGGATTTGTCGGAGTATCAGCCGATGATTTCTGAGAAGATATGGTCTGAAGAGGCTCGGAGGTCATTTCTGATCCAGTAGTAACACTCGCAGCTGCCGGTGGGGCCGGGGCAGCAGTTTGAACAATCGCATGTTCGCGTTGCACTTCGAACGAACCCGGACCGGCTCCCGAAGTAGGCTTCCGCGCTGATTTACCGAAAAGACGCAGAGGCCATTTGGTCTTCATCGACCGCCTTCTCAGGACTCCTCCTCCTTCCTGCTGCTGCTGCTTCCTCTCGCTAATGATTCTTGAGCTTTCTGTAGTTGAGTTCCATTGCCGTGGAGCCGGCCTGGCCGAAAGGGATGAAGGGCTGTTGTCTGTAGCCTGTGTTCCATTCGCAGGCGCTGCCAAGGGAGCCACAGTGGGAGCGGTTACGGGTGCGCTTTTCCGCCTCTCACTTTCGTCTCCCGATGCACGACCGGCTTCGCTTGCCCTTCTGGACGGACTGGGCTCGATCTCCGCACTTTCTCGCTTCTTCCTAGACCACAATTTCGGCCTCAAACTGGACTTTTCAGAGCCGCCGGACTGTGTTCTGTTGGAAGTGGCAGTTGCGGGCCGGGACAAACTTTCACGCGGCGGTTCCAAAAGTACGGACCGGGACGATTCTCCCGCACTGGAGGTGGCAGGTTTGGATCTTGGGGGACTTTGTTTCTCTGGAACTTGAACCCAGTCGTCGTCTTCTTCATCTTGCGGAGCTCGGGTATCAGCCAGGGCACCCGAAGCTGGGGCCTCCTCCTCTTTGGCCGGAACCTTCCCCCGGGCCTTCGCGGATTTGCGTCGGAATAACCCGACCCCTGAGGACTTGCTGAGGCGACGCAAAAGCTTCTTTGATCCTTTTTGTGTCTTGACGCTTTTCCTTTCCTCTTCTGTCATATGTGTCAGTAGGCTAATGTGGGGTAAAGTGAAGAATGAAATTAAACACAAACCTTTCGCTTCTTGTATGCACTTCCTCGCTTCTTTTTCCCTTTCTCTCTCCAGCTCTTGTTGGCGAATGGCCTCCCGCTCATCCAGCTCTTCCTCTATCGCCCTAGCTCGCTGTTCCTCAAGTCTTCTCATGACGTCATCGATGGTGGGCTTGGCCTTTGATCTCGCAACACGGTCAACGTCCTTTTGGGTGACGAACTGCCCTGCACCGATAGGGACAGCATTTGCATTTTCGCCTTCAACTTGACTGGATATAAGCTTCTCTGTCACACGAGGTTGCGGCCTTCCTGTAGATTCATAAATCCGCCTATCAACGTCATCTATCACAGCCTCGGCATTCCTTTTCGCAGCATTCATCAAAGCCTCATGGTCGCGCGCCATTTTCTCAGCATCACCCTTGGCCATTCTCCTGCGGGAAACTGTCGTTAGCGATCGGATCTCCGCAGATTGTTCATTGTCCCTGTCTGTCACGCCGCTGTCGCTGGCAGCACGCTTCCTTAATTTTGAATAAAGCGAGCCGTGGCGCCTCGGTGGGGGGATTGCAGCACTATAGTAATCTCTAAAAGCCCTTTGTTCGTCATGCATCATGGCTAACTTCTCCGAAGCTAATCTTTGGGCAGTCTCATGCAAAGATAGCGGACGGCGGGCATTTACGGAAGCCGTAGTGGTCGCCACTTGAGGCATGGCTGAAAACATTTGCCGCGCCATCACCACAGCCCTTTCATGTATGTTGTCTTCGGCCTCGGGTTGGAGATCACGTCGGGCTCTTGCTATAGCGGCTTCATGAACCTTTCCAACGTCCAATAGAGTCTCAGCCCGAGGTTCCTCCGGCACCGTTGCTGGTCTGAAAGACATTTTATGGGATGCAGAAGCTGCGGTCACCGCGTGGGTTAAGTGGCTGCTGTCGTTGGGCCCCGGGGGAGCTGATACTGCTCTCTTGCGACTCTCAGACAACGCACCGGTCGCTGCGAGCCTTGCCCCTACATTTCTCCTAGGCGGCTCTTTCTCACGGCTTACAGGCTTATTTTCTGTTGTTCTCCCTGCTTGGCATGCAGCTTGGGAGCTTGTGGCAGTAAGCCGGGGGTTCCTTAAAGGGTGCTCAGTCTCCACCTTGTTTATCTCGCGAGTCGTGTATCCTGCGTGTGCCAAGCTGGCAGCGGCGCCGGCTGACGCCAATTCTCGATCTGCAGAGGGAAGGTCGAACGGCCCTAGATACCTAGACGGGTTCATGGACGCGCGTGTATCTGTGAACCAGAATGAGTTAGGGACGGTTCAAGTTGCGCGAGGCGGAATGGGCGCGACGGATGGAACAGACGCTGAGTAGACTCACCGCCACGGCTGGCCCTGTCAGAGGTTGATCCTGACGTTCTGGGGCGAGCTACATGCGTTGCGGCTGAAGAGGCTTTAGGGATGAGATGTTAGGTTGCGTAACTAGCAAATATTCAAAAAAGACAGGTGTAAGAGGTAGACTTACCAAGGCTCTCAGTGCGATCCGGTTGATGCCGGGTCTCAGTAATCATCGTAGTGGACATGGCAATGCCCGCAATTTGTCAATAAGGTGAGGCGAAATGTAGATGTAGTAGTTTTGTTGAAGGTAGATAGCATATCTCCAAATCGGGTCAGTTTGGTAGGTCGGAATAGATGTAGGAGACTGCGGAGAGAGGAAAACTGGGGTGACTCGTCCGCGCCAGCGAAGAAAGTTTCGTTTAGCCATTTTCCCAGCTGCGGTGTGCTCCTTGGGCGCAATAATGGAATCGGAGGCGAACTGTGAGCTTCCTGATGTCTGGTTCCGGTAGCTGTCAGTGACGTAGGGCTGCGGTTAATCCGGTTTAGCGCGGCGGATCGCTGCTGACTCATCCACCCCAATCGGCGGCTGCGGCTGCGGCTAAACTTCTGCAGATCTGATGGAGGTGGAAGGTTGGTTGATTATTGTATACTAATCTAGCCGCGCAGCATTCTATATAGGTGTGTGGGTCACATGGTCCCTATAGAGCATCCCGGATGGCCAACACCCCCCCTGGCCACAAGCACCCAAGCACCTGCTAGCTGGTGTGAATATTACATACAAATCTTGCCTAGTTATCCCATCATTCTTTCCTTCAAAGATCCCTTATATCATGCAAATTGACCCCCTAATTTCTAGCTTCAATCACCCCTGTTCTTGCTTCTTTCCTCCCTGAAATTCCTCCACAACATCCTGCTTTTATAGCCTAAAAACACCTTTCCCATCTCATAAGTTCTGGCTCTGACACTAGCACTGACTCTAGCCCCAACCCTAGCTCTGACTCTCTGACCCTCTGACACTTCTGGCCTCTGGCTCATCTGACTCTCACATTGGCATGGCTTCTGACTCTGACTCTTGATTCTGACATGACTTTGGTGAGCAGTCTTAGTTGATTATCAAAGAATTGGTTGGACATTCATATAGAGTAGGCCTTGGGCATTTGATACAGTGAATTGCTTGATTGTAGTTAAGAATGAAGCTGATTTGATCATGTATGAAGAAGGAGATTGAGATTTGATATGTTATACCTTCCACAAAGGGCTTTTTCATGCCTCTGTTGAGGGCTTTTCATGCCTCTTATTGAGGGCTTCCGATGTGTCACACTTTGAGGGCTTTGTTGATCTTTGAACACAAATTCTAGTCATTTACTAGCCATTCTGTCAAGTCCTTATCATTGTTGTTGAACACAAATTCTAGTCATTTACTAGTCATTCCAGCAAGTCCTTATTGTTGTCCACTATCATAGAAGACTCACAGAACCAACTCCTAGGGTTTAAAGCATGTAGCATGTAGTTGATGGCGCAGGAGCAGCCAAGGGCCCATAACCTGATGAAGGTGGAAGGTTGGTTGATTATTGTATACTAATCTAGCCGCGCAGCATTCTATATAGGTGTGTGGGTCACGTGGTCCCTATAGGGCATCCCGGATGGCCAACAAGATCCTCCACTAACTAGCGCATCTCGTGATGCCCAACATTTCCAAGGTTCTCCCAGCTTCAACTTCCTCCAGCGAGATACTTTAGTAACTATGTACACATGTACAGCTTTGAAGACAATAATCACCAACCACATCAATCGTCCTCGTCCATAGGTCCAGCTAGACGACCTGGCTAGATCTACCCTAAGTTCTAACCAGACGTGAGCTTATTTTGAGCCCTTTTCACAACATGCCAAGGAGTTCACACATCGTATCTAAACATCCCAGATAACGTATAAATTCGTCGTTTGGATGTGGACTTTTCATCGTACTTGCTAACTACGCTGCGTACAGTGGACTATGTGATCGGGGTTCCAAGTGCGGGATTAAACCTGTTCTATTGGCATCATGAACTTTGAATTCAAACTGCAAATGGAGCAGCTTCTATGATCTATGACTACATGTCGGGTCATCCTCAACTGCTTACCCACTCATACTTGAAATGGTCACCATATGAAGTTCATTTGTGATCCCTCAGTGGTAGGCAGGCGGCCACATGAGGACCTTGTACATGTACATGTACCTTCCCGAAGACAGCCTGTCTGACGTACTTTCCACAAGCCCATTTGCAGAAAAGATTACTATTCTACATCCCATTCTCGAAGATGTCTTGCAAACGACCACAGTCGACCGTAAAGCAAAAGCGATCTTCTGGGCCCGGATTTACATCTAACGACGAGTCCGAGTGCTTTCAAAACCGGTCCCAACAGAATTTCATTGAATCTTGGGTAGCGAATCGACAGTGGCCAAAAGGCATTTTTTTGGCACTGTGACGGAAGACTATTTGCTGGCGAGACCCAAATTGATCAGCTCCATGGCATCAGGCTCACAGTGAACAACATGTCCCCCTTATCGCGATGTGGATTACATCCAGTTTCTCATGGATGATGACATTTTCTTACATGACCACCCCCGCCATGTTACTAACAAAAGCTCCAGCGATTGCCGGTGTCTGCTTAGGCACAAACCTGTGTTCCCAAAAGATACATGGTTCAAAGACAGTCTTTTCGAGTTGACCTGTCAGAGAATTGCAACCTACAGTGAAGCTGGAATTATCCGTACAATCGCTGAGCTAATTGTACCATCTGCGGAGGGGGCAATTTGCAAACGACATGTCACATTTTCGAACCTTGTCGAAAGCTTTAATGAAGGCTGGGGCAATTCTGTTCCCATACACGATCCCCAACCACAACCTGATCACGCCGTGGGGTATCCAAGAAAATCAGCTTCAAAGCACCAGCTGAATCGCCTAGCGCCTCTCTTGGGAGGAGCTGGCCAAGATCTTTATATAAGATAGTAGAAAGAGAGTGTCTCTGACAGTGTTTATAATTACTTTCAGAAGATTTTTAAAAATTCAAAGTCAATGTTTCTTATACAACATTCAGTTATTATTACTTCTTCTGAGACTGTCTCTGTGACCTCTCTGACTGCTTTCTGTCTGCTGTCACTGTGACAGCTTCTGCATCAGTGGGATCTCTGTCTTCTTCACTGCAGCAGTCACACTCAATCTTTAAGTCTGCAATCAATCTGCTGCCTCTCTCTGTCCAAGTCTCCCAGGTCTTTCTGACCCCTAGCTCAGCCTTTCCTCCATTCAATGTAAGTTCTCCACAAGCCTCTTCTTACAGAACATAACTGAAAATTTCCATCTCATGAAGACTCCGCTGCAGCCAGCAGTCCCCAGTTGATACTGCCCGCGTTACCATGCATTTCCGCAATCCCAACCCCCAATGGGAGATGGGTCCCTGGGTACCCGCAAAACCCAGGTGATCATGGCAATGCAAAATGCCTTGAATTCCTGCAGAGAACTTGTCTGGGCTGATGAACCCCCCCCTTCACACCCCCCTTGTCCTGGGACTGGATACCCCCTCCCAGCTGGGGGAGAGGACCCAGCTCCGCGAGGGCTATTTGGTTACCCACTCTGGGTGTCAACCACCGCGGCTGTGCTGCAACTGTGCTCATCCTGGTGTCCAGCTCCCCTGGAGCATTTGAATTTCTGGTGGCTACCGCGCCAAATGCAATAACTGTCTTTACCATTGCATGGCAATTTCTTTGAGGGATCTAGGCCACCGAGATAAAGTGCCAGCTCTGCTGCGTCTAGTTATTCCAGGCCGTCTCGAGGGCCGCCAACTA